>VMDR010022197.1:0-16350 GCA_007922815.1 Macrotus californicus
TTATAAATCTATCTGTTGTGTGCCTTCAAGATTGAAATTTAGGTCAAATTACAACTTGAGGTTAGCTTTACAGAGGAAGTAAGTGTGCCGTCTTTAAAAACTGCGCTCTAAATTTTAAGCACAATAGATCAAAGTACACCTAATTTAAATAAATAGTCTGGAAAAGAAGTCTCAATTATTTTCTTCCAGAGTTTCTTAAAATACTCACTGTTCTCAATCTAAAATGTGAGATTTAGCTTTGTTATTTTTTAAAAAAGATGAAAACTAGTTTATTTAAAAAATTTAATGATTTTGCTCTCAAATCACAGAAACTCTCCTTTGGGGACAGCTTTGTTGGAATCGTATGTGACATTATTTTTATTTCTTTAGGCTATGATTAAAAGTTTCATGGATGTCTACCAGCTTGCAAGCACTAGAATTGCTACACTAGAGAAGGAAATGACATCTCATCGAAGTCACATTGCAACTTTGAAATCAGAACTTCACACGGCTTGTTTGCGTGAAAATGAAAGCGTCCAGTCAGTGAGTCCTGCGGTACTTTCTTCTTCTTTGGGTCTTGGGTCACATTTACATTCAGGTGTTTACTGCTCGTGAGATAACTTGCCGATACGTACAATTCAGGGTAAACGATCAATCAAGAGTACAAGATTATTAGTGTGGGGAAAATGTTGAAGGAAGGAAAACAGTTAACCCTCCGTCGCGTCATGTACACGGACACGCGTGCTGTTATCAGTGCTGAAACACAGCGTCAGCCCCTTTGTGTTTGGCGTGCCACTGACAGTTGGGCTTGGCAGTGTGCGCAGCTAAAGCTCACAGCTGTCTGAAGATTCAGCGTGTCCCATTAAGACAGAATATTATTAATTATGTGTATAACCAAAATGGTAATTAGAACATGTGAGTATTCTCTGTAGAAAAGTAGACTTATCCATAATACATGCCTAGCTAAAATGCATGTTGTGATTCATCTATATGATTAAAATTCCATTTCAGCAGTCATTTTATGTCTTAAAATTTTAGCCCATCGTGAAACTTGGGCTCATTTAAGACTAAACAAGATTTTCTACCTGTGAAATATGTGTTTGGAGAGTGTAAAAAAAATGAATGTATTTGTGAGATAAGGGAATAAAATCAACATTTAAACTTTTTTTTTCTCCAAAGGCAGATATACCCGCAGTGAGAGAGGGTCACCAATCATTGGAATGTGTTTTTTCCTTTTTGGTCGGACTGCAGTAGATCAGGGGACTTGCAGGGAAAGGCGGTAGCATCCAACCCTTCAGCTGTTGACCATCTGAGACGGCGTTCTCAACAGAAAAGAGCTGGCACAGAGCAGATGGGCGCACAGCTTTGTTTTGGTTCTTTGGCTCAGGCGTCCGCGTGCCGGTGAAGCCTTAGCCTCGGTGTTTGTGCCCAGCCACCACCCTGCCCCCGCCTGAACTCTGGAACTGTCTCTCTCTGCCCGGGATTGTCTATCTACCTTCCTTCCGCTTTGATTAATATTTTTTACCTCGATTGACATGTAGTATATTTTATTTATTTGTCTATCATCCATTTTCTTCCTAGCCTCAGTAGAATTTTAGTTCCATAAAAATAAGCAATTTCGGGGGTTTTCCTTACTGCTGTGTAGCTACTCTAGCCACTCTGGCCCAGCGTAGGTGTTTACCGGATGTTTATTGAATGAAAAACACTGATGATATATCCAGCAAATGAACGAACCTGCTGTTTGGGATCTGAAATATGAGTTCAGTTGAGTTAATTTCTAAAATGACTTTGTTAATTTCTTAATGAGACAGTAGTATATTTGATGTGCACCTAGAAAAATTAAAATGAAGAGGAAACTTAAAAAATTTTTAAATTAATTATTTGGAAGTTATTCTGCCTCTCTCTGAAATATACATTTCTTTCTGCTAACTCTCTGACGCTGGTGGCTAATGTTATACTGTTGAGGTTGCATCAGCCTTGCGGGTATCAGTAAAGCCTTTTCAGGGTCAGTGATGTTTGGGCTCGCGTCTGAAGACCGTGCAGGAGTTACCCAGGGGTGGACGAGAGTAGTGTTTCAGACCAGGAAGAGGGGAGTGGGAGCATCTGCGAGGACTCTGATGGGAAGAACTTGAGAAAGACCAGTGTGGCTGGAATAAAGGGAACAAAGGCAAGGGTGTGAGGGGAGAGTGGTATATAGAGAGGGGAAGGGTCAGACTTTCTTGTCTTTGTTTTAAGAGCAAGGGAAAAGTCAAGGTAAAACTTTAAAGACAGAGTGACATGCTCAGATTTGCTTTTTTAAGAAGATCACTGTGGCTGTGGTATGAAGACGCAATTGGATGGGAAGAACAAACACAGGGAGCGTGTTGGACAATTGTAGGATTTTTGCTTTTGAAAATGGATCAATGATCTCATTTGCTAAGAGAGAAGCAGTACAACAGGACAGAATAGTGTGAGTTTAGTTTTGAGTATGTTGAATTTCAGGCACTTCTGAAACATCAAACTGGAGTTGTCAAGAAAGCTGCTTGATGCGGAATTTAAGCAAGATGCTCCATGGGTGTATGAACTTTAAGTCATTATCATATAATGGGACTTGCAGCTGTTAGCAAGAATGACATGCTATAGGGGAGGTTTATAAAGTTAGAACAGAACAAGGCCAAAGACGGAAGCTTGAAAAACTCCAACATATAATGCTTGAGCAGAAGATAAGGCTGCCAAGGAGGCTGGAGGGAACAGGCAAAGAGGTAAGAGGAAAACCCAGAAAGTATGATGCTATGAGATTGAAGTATTTCTTTTTAATTGATTTTTTTGAGAGATGAGAGAGAGAGAGAGAGAGAGAGAGAGAAAATTTGTTTTTCTGCGTATTTATGCATTTATTTGTTGATTCTTGTGTGTGCTCTGACTGGGGATCAGACCCACAGCCTTGGTGTGTCTGGATGACACTCTAACCAGCTGAGCCACCCAGCCAGAGTGAGACTGGAGTGTTTTAAGAAGGGTGACGTGTGGGTAGTATAATGTGCTGCTGAAGAGCAAGTGAAATGAGGACTGAAAATGGCCTTGGGGTTTAATACATGGAGGCCTTTGGTAACCTTAGCAGAGACTCTTTGAATAAGTGGTGGATGAATAACTGGAAATTGACCCAAAAAATCATTGAATTGACCCAACTATCTCAAGGATTTGGCTGTTGAGTGTGAGTGACGGGAGTGGAGTGTTCAGAGGATTCAGGGAGCTCTGTTTCAAGGTAGGGGTGATTTAGCATGTTTCAGTGCCTTCTTAAATACAGGCCTCCAGAATCACGCTGTTGGCCATGATCATGACACTGTCCACTTTGATAATTAATTTCAGTGATCTTTTCACACTCCAGCTTTCTTTTGACTAGTGTTTGTGTAATACATCTTTTTCCATTCTTTAACCTATGTTTTATATTTATGGTGGGTCTTATAGAAGGGTATAGTTTTATTTTATTTTATCTATTTGACATTGTCAAGTTTTAACTGGGTTATTAGACCATTTATACTTAATATGATTTTAGACATTTTGGAGTTTTTGCCTACATTTTATTTGTTCTATGGGTCTGAAGGTGGTAGGACATAATCTCTGCCCTCGTGGATTGCTCTTCTAGCAAGGGGGGCAGGCACACGTGCAGTCGTAAAACAGGCACGTGTGAAGTCCACGAGAGCATAGATGAGGGAGTCCATTCTGCGTTGCATGGGCAGAAGAAAGTCCTGAGAATATGAAACATTCGTGGGAGTTTTTGAAAAATGTATAGCAATTGACATTTTGTTAAGGGGGAAGAACGATCAAAACGTGTTTTGTTCTGATCCGAGGAATAAGCCTTATGGATGGTACCTAGTTCCTTCCACCCCTCTCTCAGTCACAGACGTCCGACTCTCCAAAACAGCCTGTGCTCGCTGGAGCCCAAGGCTGCTCGCAGCAGTCACCCCAAACCCCCTTCCTCTGTTCCCAGTCTATTCCTGTACCATCCAGTCCCCGCTGTTTGCTCTATAACCTGATTTGATTCTCCCTCTGACTGTTTTGCTCTTGACATGCTTGTCTGGTCTCGCTAGTATCGTTATTTTGACCATTCTCGCTGCTTTTCTCTGAGTCCTCAGGTGAACTAGCTCCAGTGCCCATCCCACCTTCCACGGCCTGCTTCCACCTCGTGTAAGGTTTCAGAGTCAGGCAGGCCGGGGGCGCTTTCGGGCACTGTTTTCCATCATCCATACAACACACTGAGCACCGTCTGTGTTTGTAACATAGGGCTGAAGTGGACCACATTACAGAGCTGTTAGGAGAACTGAACAAAGACACAGCATCTCTCATAGTACTGGAGCTCCTAAGTATTCTCTCCCCTACACATGTGAACTTTCTGATAATGACAGATATTCACCACACAGCTAAGAGATACATGTACCTGGGAGAAGTCGTCTTTTTATAAGTAGGCAAAAGAGCTAAAACAACTGTTCAATCAGAGTCTTTAGCACCTACTGAATACAGCATTAACGTTAGTTGTTGTTATCACTTAATGCACTGAGAACAGCCGGTATATGCTCATTACTGTCTTTTCTGGTCATTTCACTAGATAAAAATAAAAAATAAATAGTCATTATTTATCAAAAGCTTAATTTGTCATCACGCTGAAATGCCTGGAAAGAGATTGATGACATTGTAGATACGAATAGTCATCTGTAAAAACTGTGACCCTCTTTAGGCGACGTTTTCGTGTTTCGTTCAGTGACATACAGGGGTGATGCTGGAGTTCATCTAGGAGTCCCCACCAGTGGCACACTTGCCAGCACGTTAACGCTTTTGGTGCGTTGGTCTTTGACCCAGGAGCTGAGCACTGCTCTGGAGCTTTTTTCTAGATTAATAGTGACCAGAAAGGGCTTGGGAGTCCCATACCGCCCAGCAGAGAACAGTACCGCAGTCAGAACCAATTGCTTGTGGGTATTTGGTGCCGGCAAACCCACAGCTGTGGGGAAACGTGATGTGTCAATCTGTGAGACACCGAGCGCCAAACCCAAGTACTTCACAGGGAGCTAGGATGCTGCGGGCCACAGCACGGCCTTGCCTCATTGCCACTGTCTGTTTAAGCAGTATGTTTTTAATTCACAGTGATTTATTTATGAGAGAATAATACATTACAAAGCAGAGGGGCATTTTGGTAGGTATCTTTGCAAGGGAGGTATCTTTGTATCGTTATGCTGGATCTGATAGTTGTCAGTGGTATTGTTTATAAAGGTGAAAGGGTTAGATATCTTGGTTCGGTTTAGATTAAAAAAAAATAAAGTAAGATCCCCCTTTCTTTTAAGTTCTCAAATAATATTTTGTCACACTTATTTTTATTACATTTTCCTGATAGAGGAAAGATTGTTAGCATTGTATGGATATAGGAACTGATACAACTTAAGGTTAAGTTGCTTCCATAAACTTTAAAATACTTTATTTCAGTTGATTCCTGATCTTTATTATTGAATTTTTAGCCCTTAAAGAAAAATAACTTTGCAAATGAGCCGTAAGCCATGGCTGAATTGGCTGAGTGAGGCTGCGTGCTAGAGGTAGAGAGAGTGGACTGTCAGGTCTTGCTCCCACGTTCCCACCAGAAGCCGGTTAGACCAACCCCGAGGCCTCTGATTGGTTTTCGTCTGTTAGACTTCCCTGTGAGGCTGCAGCAGAGACTGAGACCGATCCCCCCATTGGGACACTGTGAGTGCAGTGAGAGTACAACTATCACACAGATAATGGGAAGAATGACACTCAGGTGGGAGTGGAGAGTGCTCTGAGAGCGTACGGGGACAACCGGGGGACCCTGCTTAGGCTTGGGGTGGCCTTGTTGAGAAGTTGAAATCTTAGTTGAGGCAGTTAAAATTAAGTAGGAATCGACAAGAGCGAGCATGGAGTGCTCAGGAATGGAAGCGTGTCTGTGCCTGGAGCAGGGTGAGTGGGGTGGAGAATTGCTAGGGGGAGACCAGTGTGCCCGGCAAGGTGTGATTCTCGGCTTTGCGGACACTCCGAGGGAGATGTCTCTTGCAGGTGTGTTGCAAACATCTACTCCCTCTGCCTTGTGTATTTACTTTTCCAAAATGCAAATTTTATTTTTTTCTATCTATTCTCAAAATTCGCTGACATTTGCTATCACAGTAACATCTGTTTTACCCTTTCATTAAATGCTGCTTACTTAGGTGCTCATGAAATTCTCCCATATTTTTATTGTGACCTCCAACTCTGGCCCTTGGGTTAAATGAAGGGTGAGTAAAATGCCAGAAGGCAGGATGGCGTAGTCAGCGTGCAGACATTTTCCTTGGTCCTGGACATGCTTATCCAAACTTGTCAAAGTTTCTCATAGTCCAGGAACTCAAGCTTTTTTGCATCATGAACAGAGTTCTGGAGGTAATAATGTATATTTCATTGGCCTCACACCTCCTTTCTAGCGTTTTAGTTTTTGTGTGATCCAGTTTAGTAGGATGAATGAATGATGCCTGGATAGTGACTGGAGGGGCATGACATTATAAATTTGATATTTACAGAAGTATAAGTGTAACATAATTATATAAACATGTTTGTATAATACATAAACATTTATATTAGACATATACATTAGGTATGTACATTAGATATATACATTACACATCTAATATGTATATGTTAGACATACAAATGTTCATATACATAGGTATATATAAATTTAAAATATACAAGGTGGGCAAAAGTAGATTTACAATTGTATGTGAAAGTTATTCTTGTACTATTATTTTTTAATTATTGTATTATTTTCCATATGACCAATAGCAAACCAACTTTTGCCCTCTCTACGTTTATATAATTTTATTTTTTCAGTGATGAAATACTACAAGCATTGAGCAATGAGTGGCAAGAATGGAAATTTTAAACTCTGATCATTGTAACCAGTTACAATTAAGCTGTAGAAAATATAGATGTTATTTGGCTGTCCAGTGCTCTAATTATTTTATTACTTGTTTCAGGAGCGGCAACAAGTACATATGCTTCTGAGTACTTCTTCTGCTATTTTTCCTTCGTACTGAATTGAGTTCTTTGAGGGCATTAGTTGCCTGCTGGAGTTTTAGAAGTCTCTACTTCAGTTTTCTTTTTATAAAATACCCATTCTTCATTTATTTTATTTTTAAATTATTTTTTAAAGGTTCTATTTATTTGTTTTTAGAGAGAGGGGAAGGGAGGGAGAAAGAAAGGGAGAGAAACATCAGTGTGTGGTTGCCTCTCATGTGGCCCCCCCCCCGGGGACCTGGCCCACAACCCAGGCATGTGCCCTGACTGGGAATTGAACCAGAGACCCTTTGGTTTGCAGCCTGCGCTCAATCCACTGAGCTATACCAACCAGGACTTAAGTTATTTTTTAAATTATATTTTATTGATTATACCATTATAGTTGTCCAAATTTTTCTCCCTTTGCCCTCTTCTACCCACTGCCCCCACCCCCTCAGGCAATCCCCCCACCATAGTCCATGTCCATGGGTCATGCATTTGTGCTCTTTGGCTACTTCATTTCCTATGCTGTACTTTACATCCCCATGGCTATTCTGTAACTACCAGTTTGTACTTCTTAATCCCTTCACCTTTTCCACTCATCACCTGATGCTCTCCCATCTGGTGACCATCAGAACATTCTCTGTATCTTATAGTTCTGTTTCTGTTTTGCTTGTCTGTTTATTTTGTTTTTTAAATTCAGTTGTTGCTAGATATGTATTTGTTGCCATCTTATTGTTCATATTTTTGGTCTTCTTCTTCTTAAAGAAGACCCTTTAACATTTCATAAAATAAAGGCTTGGCAGTGGTGTACTGCTTTAGTGTTTTCCTATCTGGAAAGCACTTTATCTGCCATTCAACTCTAAATGATAACTTTGCTGGGCAGAGTAATCTTGGTTGTAGGCCCTTGCATTCATCACTTTGAGTGTTTCTTGCCAATCCCTTCCAGTATGCAGTTTCTTTGAAGAAATCAGCTGACAGTCTCACGGAGCCTCCCTTGTAGGTTTTGGGTTGGCCAAAAAGTTTGTTTAGTTTTTTCATAAAATAAAAGACGGATTTTTCATTTTCAACAGTAACTATTGATTTGGATATTTTGAGTATGTTGGCTATCTCCTGCATGGTGTAATATTGATTGTTCTCAATTACTATCTCAATTTGATCACTGTCACCTTCAATTGGTCTCTCGACCATGGAACATCATCCAGCTAGAAATCTCTAGCACAAAACTTCACAAACCACTTTTGACACATTCGATCACTCACAGCCCCTTCTTCATACACTGCAAAAATCTTTTTTTTTGCATTTCAGTTGCATTTTTGAAATAATAAAGCATAATGTGCCTAAGATGTTGTGTATTTTCTTCATCTTCAATAATTGGCTACACAAAAACCCACCAATTTTGATGTTATTTTTTTAAATGCACACTGATATGAAAGTTGTCACAATACAGTCTAACAAAATTGTTTTGAATGAAGTTAAAGACAGCTAAGCACTTATAGAGCAATCTGATGGAAAAAAACAAACAAACTTTTTGGCCAACCCAATAACTGCTTTTCTCTTGCTGCTTTGAAGATTCTTTCTTTGTCTATAACCTTTGGCATTTTAATTATGATGGGTCTTGGAGTGGGCCTCTTTGGGCTCATCTTGTTTGAGACTCTCTGCACTTCCTGGACTTGTATGTCTTTTTCCTTCACCACATTAGGGAAGTTTTCTGTAATTATATTTTCAAATAGGTTTCCAATTACTTGCTGTATCTCTTCTCCTGCTGGCACCCCTATGATGCGAATGTTGGTATGCTTGAAGTTATCCCAGAGTCTCCTTACACTATCCTCATTTTTTTGTATTCTCTTTTCTTCTTGCTGTTCTGATTGTTTTTTGCTTTCTTATATTTCAAATCACTAATTTGATTCTTGGCTTTATCCATCTACTGTTGATTCACTGTAAATTGTTTTTTATTTTAATGATTGCATCTTTCATTTCTGACCGGTTATTTTTTATGGCGAATGCCTTTTTTTATGCTGTTGAAGTTCTCACTAAATTCACTGTACGTTCTTTTAATCAGTGTTTTGAACTCTGCACCCAGTAACTTGCTTGTCTCCATTTTGTTTGGTTGTTTTCTGGAGTTTTGTTCTGTTCTTTCATTTGGGCCATGTTTCTTTGTCTCCTTATTTCAGCAGCCTCCCTGTGTTTGTTTCTATGTATTAGGTAGAGCTGCTGTGTCTCCCAGGGTTCGTAGAGTGGCCTAATTTCATAAGTGTTCCGTAGGGTCCGGTGTCACAACCGCCCCTATCACCCAAGCTGGGTACTTGAGGTGTACACGCTGTGTGGGCTGTGTACACCCTCCTGTTGTCACTGAGCCTTGATTGTTGTTGGCATGTCCAGTGTTAGCCACAGCCTGTGTTCTGCCTGGGGTCACACAGCATAAGCTACAAAGCATTTGCAGGTGGCCGCTACTTGTCCTGGGCTTGGAGGTGCCTAAGTGAAGCCAAACTGTGAACTAAGTCTGGCTGCTGCTAGTGCTGGGCCTGGGGCAACTTAGCCAGAGGTACAGGGCTCATTGAAGCCAGATGCTTGTTTGAAATAATTTAGGAAAATCTGAAGTGCGGGCCAAGATAAGCCATTTGTATAGAAAAGCCACCAGCAACAGCTTGGTGGGACTGAAAGTTGGATGAGGCAGGGCCTTAGGGGATCACCAGGATGGGGCAAACTGTGATCCAGGTTGATGGAGTCTTAGGTACGGTGCCTGCCTGCCAGCTCTGTGGCTCTGTAGCTCTGTAGCTCTGTAGCCATGTCAGGGGAGGGCTCAGAAAAGGAACAATGGCCTCTACCAGCACTTCTGTCTGGGAGAAAGCTGCCCCCCAGCTCTTGTCCTGATACCAGACAATCCACTTCCTCTCCATGTGTCTCTGATGCCTTTCAATCTGCTGCCCCCTCACTGGAGCTCAGAGGGAGAATGAGTACGTCTGTGCATGGACCCTTTAAGAGGATCTGCCAGGAATTCCAGCAGTTTCTGTCTTCCACAGCCTCAATCTCCACTGGTTTTTACAGCCAGAATTTATGGGGACTTCTCTTCTTGGCACTGGAACCCTGGGCTGGAGGGCCTGATGTGGGCTGGGACTCCTTGCCCTTAAGATAGCTCTCCTGATTTTTGTCCACCACACATGGGTGTGGGACTAGCCCATTCTGCATCTCTGCTCCTCCTACCAGTCACAATGTAGTTTCTTCTTTAATTTCATAGTTGTAGGACTTCTGTTCAGCTCGATTTCTGACAGTTTTGAATGATGGTTGTTCTATAGTTGTGATTTTAATGTGATTGTGTGAGGAGGCAAGCCATGTTTACCTGGCCACCATCTTTATTCCACTTCAGGTTTCCATAGACACCTCAGACTCACGGAGGTCCCAAACCGAACATGTTATCTGATGTTACCACTCCCCAGTTTCCTAAATTCTCCTTTCCCTACATTCCCTGTGTCTGGTGTAACTATTCCAAGAAGACCTCAAACATTTGTTCCACTTTCCCTCTACCATGAATATTTAATCAGTTTCTAAGTCTTATTATTTCTACCACCACAGATCTCTTAGATTAACTTTCTCCTTTCTACCGTGTGGTCACATTAAGTTTTCCTTGGGCTATTGCAGTGGTTTTCCAATGATCTTCCCCATATCCAGATTTCCCCTTTCCATCCTGTCGGCCACATTAATGCCAGAGTTATCTTTCCAACATACAAATATGGTCAGGCACTAGCTCGACTCAGAACATTTTGGCTCTACACTTTCTTCATGATTAAGTAAAAATTCTTTATCATTGACATTCAGGCATGTTCTGACTCCATCTGGTTTTTTTAGTTCATCTCCCAATTGGCAGACGTAAGGGCTCCCTTTGTTGTGTTCATTTGTCACTGTGCTCACCTGTCTAAGCACTGAGCAGTAGCCTGACTTACACAATCAATTAGTTGTGTGCATATTACCGTGTTGTGATTCATTCAAAGAACTCCGTTACAGTGATCTGACTTCAGTAAATGATGGCTGACTTGAATTGACATTGATTGGAAGAACATTCCTTCAATAATATTTGCTCAAACATACTTGTTATGGAACATATATGTTGCACAAATCATAGTTCCCCCCAACTTTCCCCCCCAAAATTTTCCTAAATTAATTCCCATCAAATGACATTTCATATATATCTCTAGCAAACACTTAATGAGAATGAGTGTAAGAATTTCTATATTGTCATACCAATATAAAACTTTAAGTAAAACTTGAATATAAATTAGATGCTTTCTCCTCTCCCTTAAAAAACAAAACAAAACAAAACAAAACCCCCTCAAGCCCTCAAACCAAGAATTATTTATGACAAGAACATTCTTTTCAGCAAACTCCTTAAATAATTTTAAGCTCCATCGGGTTTTGGGGCCCTGCCCCTGTGTGTTCGCCCACACAGACATACAGTGACCAGTGTAGCACTCCGGCCCGTGGGGGCCGCTCGGCAACTGTGTGTCGATGACAATGACATGAGCTAAAGTAAAATTGGCTATGCCCAGGCCTTGCAAAAATAAGAATGAGTGAGGTTTACTTCAGAGATAGAAGTCTAATATACATCAATCAGTAGAAAGCTTATGTTCAAAAATGTATTTTCTTAAACTCTAACCTCACACCATATAGAAAAATTAACTCAAAGTCAATCAAAGACCTAACTATAAGAGCTAAAATTCCTACTTAAAAACTTAAAACATGAAGCTTCAAGAGCGTGGCTTTGGCACAGGGGATTCTTAGATGTGACACAAAACACAGGAGTGATAAAAAAAATAGGTCAATTGGACTTTATCAAAATTAAAAGCTTTTATGTATTAAAAACATTCTAGAGAAAATGAAAATATTTACAATTATATATCTGAATAAAGTCTAATATGTAAAGGACACATCTCAACAACAAAACGACCTAATTTTTAAAATGAGCAAACGACTTGAATGGATACTTCTCAAAATAAGATACACAGATGACTTAGAAACACATGCAAGAATGCTCAGCATCGGCAGGGAGTATAGAAATCCAAGTAAAAACCACAGTAAGATACCGCTTCACACCTACTAGGAATGCCACTGAAAAAGAGAAAAATAACAAGTGTTTATAGCAGCACTATTCACAATAGCCAAAAGACGGAAGCACCCCAGATGCCCACCTGTTGATGAATGGATAAGCAAATGTGGCGTATCCAGACAACGCAGTGGTGTTCTGCCACAGGAGAAACGAAGCACTGGTACGCGTTACAGCATGGACGCTCTTCGAAAACACTTTGCCGAATGAAAGAAGCCAGACGCAAAAGGCCATATATTGTGTGATTCTATTTACACGAAATATGCAGAATAGGCGCAGGTCTCCATAAAGTCAGAAAGCAGGTTAGTTGTTGATGGAGGGGGTGGGGAGGGGAGAGTGGAGAATGACCGGTTAGTGGGTGTGGGATGGAAAGTTCTAGAGCTCAGAGAGTTGTGGTGGTTGCACAACATTGTAAACATAGCTGATGTCACTGAATTGTGCACTTCATAGTTGTTAACATGGTGAATTTTGTGTTGTGTGTTTTCTACCACCTTAAAAAACACTTCTTTTAGTTCTTGGGTAGTAGGGATTGGCAGCTGTATTGATGCCTATTCGGAATGGTAGCATGACATTTTCTATTGGAAAGTAGCATGACAGGGAATCAGAGAACACTCGGATTCCAGAGCAACCTTTGTTATCAACTCACCACAAGCTTCAGGCAATAAATCATACAATCTCCTTGGACTTGGTTTTTCCTGGCTGTAAAATGAAGGGTTTGAACTAGATGAAATCTACAATAAATTCCCTCAGCTCTAAAATTTTTTGATTGAACTTATAAGTACTGATTTTGAATACTTAATTTCTAACCAAGTTTTGTTCTTGCTTCAGTTTACAACAATAAAGTGAGTTTGTTTTTCTAAGTTTATAGTAACTTAATTATTTTTTGAATTTGGTAATATTCAACACCAATAATCCATTTACAAATGTATAGAAGTTCAATAAATTTCACAATATCTTGTAACTAGTCCATCAAAAGTCCCCAAAGTAATCTGAAAATGTATTAGCATATTTGTAAAGAGTATTTCCCTTTTTATGTAAAGTTTTTTTTTGATATTTAATATGTTAGGAATGTGAACTTTTAACTTGTCAAACTATTGTAACATATTTGAAAATTATAGTAATTTGATTAAAATGTTGCCTATAAGGCAGAAGGTTTGGTTAATAGAAGCCATATGTAATTAAAATGCAGAACTAAATGTAATCAGACTCCAGCGACTGGTGCCTTCGTATTGATAGTTTTACAACGGCCTCTGGGGTTGAAAGTTTAAACGTTACAGAACGCAGCAACAGAACGCAGCAACACTGCGGAAAACAACCTCACCTGGCAATTGAGCTGTTTCAAAGTCATCAACAGTCACTTGAAAAGTGTGACTGCCGCAGCCTGCACTGTCATCATTTCAGGAATATCTTCCGCTGGCAGGTGGTCGAAGCGCCCTCTCCAGCGGCGTTTCGTAAACAAGCAGAGATGAAGGTCCCTGCTGTGAGCCGAGCCATGGCCTCCTTTTTCATTTTTTAATCACGGAGTTGCTTCATTTGGGTGAATTCATTTGAATCACATGAAAGTTTTAGACACAACACTGTGCACCAAGCCACAAAAAAAAAGCTAAAAAAATTTTTTTCCTGAACTTAAAAAAATTATTTTCTCTGGACAGTTTTAAGAGCCGACATCCTGTGTTAGAGTTCTCTAATCATCACCAGCACAATTTACAATCAGAACACACAGAGAGCCGGTTTCGACCAGCTCATCTGTTGATCTTGGCAGAGACCCTTCATCGCGCTGTGTGCAGCTGCCCCTGGAGAGCTGGGGACTCGGCGGAGAGCCGGAGGAGGGCTGGATGTGCGGCTGGTCAAGGCATGAGCACATAGGCCTGCTTCATTTCAACCGTTGTATGTTGCTTAGAAAAAAAGTGGTCTTTTTATTTTCCTGCCCCTCCCTTCTTTTTAACCTGAAATTAAACGAGGACCTCTCATGAGCCACTGCGCTCCAGGCATAAGAAATTGTAATGTCTAGCTTCCAGAAACTGTCCCGGCAAAATGTGCTTCTGATTAGGTGGCTTAATTACAGCTGTGAAAACAATGTTGATTCAGGCCTCAAGGTTCCAGGGCCTGTCGGCCGTTATTAGCCAGCCTTGGACTGAGTCCACCATTTTAAAGCTCCGAACCACCAACGTCACCCAGCTTGACGACTTTTTATGTAGGCAGAAAATTTGCCAGAAGCAGCACATTTTAATGCAAAATATTGTTCGATGCACAGTTTCAGCGGCAGCAGCATTCGTGGTCATTAAAGAGATAGTTAACTTTGCACTTTATCAAGAACAAGGAAGTTCTGTGTGTAAAAACAGTAAGTTTTGAATACTATTTTTAAAGAGTTGACTGACATAAGAATTAATTTTAATTCCTTTAATTCAGTTTTATTTCAAGTCCAGCATGTTGGTTTAACCACCCAATTTTATTACACCTAAATTTTCCTGACAGTTTCATTTGCTGTTAGGAAATAAAATTGCAATTTTTTTCAACATGGGAAATAATGGCTAGTTTTAAAAACATTATGTTTGAAACTTCCCTTGCCTCAAGCAGGTTCAGACACAACCTCAGTTTACTTTTGGAAGGAAACGAACCTCATTAAATAGTTTAAAATATTTTAATATAATATAAGTGTGTTTTTTCATAGTGAGAAAGTTTATTAGACTCATGTATTTATACCTGCGGGGGAAGTAAAAGTCTTAATAATTATATGGTTTCAATACTTTGGAATTTTCAATACAATTGTCACTGATATCATAAATATTATAATTACACATTTAAAGTAGTTCCAGTTCTATTGTATTTTCAATGTCTAAAACTCCTCTTATATGCTGTGAATGGTTTTTTATTTGTCAATATTTTAAAAAATGGATATTAAATAGAAAGCAATACCAAAAGAGGTGGGCAGCTGAACAATAAACGTGAAGAGTCACATAATTCTCATAATAATTTTGGAAGAAACTTTTGCTTGAAAATTCATGATTTATGCCAAACCGAATACCCAAGAGAGAGCTAAATGATTTCTTTAAAATGAAATCTCCCACACCCAAGACATTAAATCCAACAAAGTGGGTGGTCAAGGCACATCATTTTCTACTGGTTGACTCATTGAACAGTTAACCGACTCACTGTAAGCCATGTGTGGACAAGGAAACTTTTGTTCAAGTTGAATTAAGAGTTAATATGTAGGTAATTAATTGTGAGGAATGGATGTGTGAAGTTGTGTTGATGATATAGTATATGTATATTGAGGAGAAAGCTGAGCAACTGATTCAGAACAGTTTAAATTAGTAACCCCATAATCTAAATAGTATCAGTAACATCTAATTGCCAGACGCTGTAGAGATACATTACATATATATTTAGTCCATCTCTTCTTTAATTTAATCTACATGTCAGTCTTATGAGAAAAATACCACATCCCTGTATTGAGATGAGGCAACTCAGTCCTGGAGAAGCTGAGTAATTCGCCTAAGATCATGCTGTTTGGGAACTGGATTGGAACCCTTGCCAGTGTGTCCAAAGCCCACGCTCTAAACCAAAGATGGAAATAGATACTTTTCTTGGACAGTGGACTCCAGGTTCTGAAAAAGGCGGGAAACATTAAGAATGAAGAAATTTATGTTGACTTACCTTTAGGCTGTTAAGAGACAAGAGCATTTCAACTTGAATAAAAGTTTTACAGATTTCTGGGGAAAAAAGCCATTTTTTTTTCTTTCAGTAAAAGAACGACCGTGTGAAGACTGACACATTCACTAGGTCTGTGGTTAAGGCCTTTTACCTAGAACAAGAGGACCTTCCCTTTTCCTTCTGAAGCTGCTTTATGCACAGAGAATTGAAAGTGTATATCCTTCCTAGTTATACTGGTTTGAAGTTTAGGTAGATTGCCTTTGTTCTTAAGATTCTGTGTTAGCTTAGTTTCCCAGAACTTTGGCTTAGAGCATACTTTGATAGCATCTGAATTCAGCTCATTCTGTTGTATGTCCTTTGTTCTCAGTGTTTGACTGACACCAGTTGGAACGATGCCCTTCCAGAATGTAAGGGGCCAACTAAGGTGACAGCCTTTCATTTCCAGCCTCCTCCGTCTCATTTCTGATGACTTCTATCTGAAAATATGCATTTGGTTGAAAAGATGTGCCGTGTACATTGTATACAGTGTAGATTATATCGGATTTTATCATAATAAGCTGGTTGTTTTGGTAGATTATTTTCTTCACCCCTTCTGGTGGTTTATGACTTAATTAAAATTT
>VMDR010022198.1:0-16344 GCA_007922815.1 Macrotus californicus
TAAACTCACTTGCCACACTATATTATTAAACAGAATGTATTATGACCACACAGAAGTCCAATGAAAGTACTTTAAAATAACTTTTAAAATAAGCTTCCAACTAAACTCAACATATAGAAACATTATAAGGTATAATAATAATAACAAAAGAAGTATGACAGTATCTTGTTAGATGTTGGTTAGAATAAAATAAAAAATATAAATCATCCAAAGCCTTAGCTTTGTCATTCAAGCAAGCTCATAGCTAAATTTTTATTCTTCAGTATAAGCAAATGTACTAAAAGCCTTCCTCGCGGTCAATTTTAAACAACAGAAAAGGACTTTTCTGTTAAAGCACATATTGTGCCATCTCCCCAACCACCAATCATTGAAAGTTCAGTAACAAAAACGGTATGAGACATAAAAACAGTTGGGTATTTATGTTAGACATAAACACATGTCATGCCCTGGCTGATGTGGCTCAGTGGATTCAGTGCCAGCCTGCAAACCACAGGGTTGCCAGTTCGGTTCCCAGTCAGGGCACACGCCTGGGTTGCAGGCCAGGTCCCCAGTGGGGGGCACATGAGAGGCAACCACACATTGATGTTTCTCTCCCTCTCTTTCTCCTTCCCTTCCCCTCGCTCTAAAAATAAATAAATAAATCTTTAAAAAAAGGACTCCATAATAATGAACCCTACTCATTATGCAATTCTAACAAATGTGGTTTGACATTTGATAGGATTCCAGACCTAGATATCTGTGGTCCAAGCAGAACAAACATTTAGAATGCATCTAACACCCCAGTCTCAAACTGGAATGGGGAAATTTGTTTAATTATTGTAAATCCTATTAAACCCATCTTCTTTGTAAAGTGGAAAATGTCTGATCTTGAGGGCCATGGAGGGCAGAATGAATTCAGAGTTTAATTGGGCCCACTGCTGGCTCACTGTAATCTACGAATTAGCCTTCTCAGTTCTCTGTATCTCATTGCAGTATTTCATTTCACTTTAAAATTGCACCCTTCGTTTTTTGGACCATGGATATACAATTTTAGAATTGTGTGATAATTACAGTGGGTGCAGGAAGAATACATTCCTGCCAGCCCTGCTGTTTAATTAGGGCAAGGGGCGGAATCTAGATAAGGCAGTGTTCACCCTCCTTCAGTGCATATGGTTTTTTTGGCATCACAGTCCTATGGGCTGCTTCACTTCCACTGGGCTTAAGTGCTGAGCTCCTACTACAGTCTTTTCAGAAGATTCAAATATTGTATCTTTGAATGTAGCTTGACAATTAGGAAGGAAACTGCCATTGCTTTTTACCCACACACCTTTTAAAGTATAGGCATTCATTAGCTGCCTTAATTCTCTGAAAATAGAGAAGTATGCCCATAATTTTTTCCTTGTTAAAATGGACCTTTCCAAGTTGCTTCATAATTAAAGCTATCTTTGGTGATAGACATATTTTCAGCATCATCAGAAGGGTACATTGGAGGCTAGCTAATTCAGTGATAAAACCAGTAAACTCAATTCAGCTTCTACCAAAATACACTTTTAGTTATTTATTTATATAGAGAGACATATTTATATACATGCATATATACGCATATATGCGCACTATATTTACATTTATACACACAAATAATCTATTCCTAAAATTCCTAGAACTTTTAAAGGAAAAGTATTCATATATAATTTTTACACAATATTTACAAGTTACAGCCCAGCCACTTTTGGGGTCAATGGAAATAAACTGTGATTTTTATATTAATGATACATTTGAGATTGGACAATACTCAAGTATGATGCACTATGATGCTTCATTGTCTAAATAAAGTACTTCACATCTGAGCACTGATATAGCACCAGTACATACTCCAAATTCATCAGTCTCTAAAAGAACCTAATACCCACCCCAGTTTCTAAGACCTAAGCCACACTGATACTTTACCACAGGACTAAATTAAGCAAACTCATTGCTCCTCCCGTGACGTTTACAATTCAACACCAAAGCAGAAGAACTTTCAGAATGTACCATTATTTTATATTTAAAAATGGTAAACTGTTCACATTGTACTTCACTTTCCGCAACTTAAATTTTAACTGAAGAAAAGGTGTTTCTCCATTCTGTTGTCATGTACCGTCTGAGTGTTTTATCTTGAGCATCAATGATTCTCAAGGTGAGGAGACACCAAAACCACCTGGGCGGCTTTTTGTAACTAAACATATCTAAGGTTTTAAACACCTTTTTACCATACACACATTCCTTCTACTGAAGGTCACTGTCACAGATAATAATCATTATGGACAGGAGCCTGTCACAACCCTCAGGTGTAATATGGCAAGAAAAAACATGAGAAGCACTGAGCTAAAGGCAAGTCTGGGGCTTTAACATACAAAACGATCTAACTCGATACGTTCTTCAAGAAACCAAAGCGGTAGATCTGAAAGCCTGAGCTGAGTTATTAGTAATAGAATAGCAAAACAATCAACAGTAATCTTAATTAAATTTACTTCAGCGGAGACAGAAATCATTTGTAATTCCTCCTCCTTAGCATCATTCATGAACACTGCAGAAATCCAAATAAGTTTATTAATTTCTTCATAACTTTTATTAATCTAACCCAAAAATAAAGTCTAATACCAACACTGAGGTAGCAACTTTAAAATTCTCCCTTAATAATATAGGAGAATTTTTTTAAGAAGGCAAATAATTCAAACTTACAAGCTTAAGAAAAGTTCTGAAAGTATTTTATTTTATTTTTTTTAATATATTTTACTGATTATACTATTAAAGTTGTCCCATCTCCTCCCCCCACCCCCCTCCCTGCACACCCCCTCCCCCCACATTCCCCCTCTTTAATTCATGACCATGGGTACTATATTGAAAGTATTTCAAACATAAGGCATGATTAAGATTTTTAATTGCTGCAGCTTGAATATGATTTGTCCACAACTTTGTACTTACATGTTACTGAATGTAACATGTGTATGGCCAAAACATCAATTATAATCTGGAAGAGGGCAGAAAAGTAACAAATGAGTGTTTCTCATATCTAACAGGACAGCACTTAGCTCTTGAACTGCAAAGCCCAGAATTATAATGCCTAGCTATCTCATTTATTTTCTAGAAGCAACTGATCACACCAAGTTGCCTTTGTTCCACCTTAAGTTTGTTAAAGAACTAAAAACAAAACAAGTTACATAAGCATCCTGAAGTTAAACTGTCATGAATGTCCGCAGAAAGAACAGTTCCTCACTGTTGTCAAGAGACGGCAACCAAAAAAAAAAATCAAGGCCCAGGACCAAATCTGAAAAGACCAAGAAACAGAGGACAGAACATTTTAAACTAAATAATCAACAGGAAGAAAACGGAACTGAGCAGGGAAAACCCTAAGAAAGAAAAAAGAGCGGCTCCACTCGCTTGCACACATGAACGCAGAGAGCAAAGGCAAGCGCCCACCACTCACCTGGTTCTCCTCCTGCACGACTCTATAGTGCTCCTTCCAGACGGTGATCTTGGAAGCTTCATCTTTTCGGAGGGCTCGTTCTTTCTTCAGCTCTGGGCTCCAGAAGGTCTTGATGCTATTCATTGAAGAACTCAATTTGCTCTCCTTTACCTCCACATCCTTCCGCAAGAGATCGTTTTCCCTCAATACTTCCTTCAGCTGTGTCTGCAGGTCCATGATTGTATTATCTCTTGCCTGACGAAGAGAGTGAGGGACAGTAGATGCCATGCTCACAGGAGGGAGATGATGCTCTCCAAATGCTATGGTGTCACTAGCAACCCCACTGCTAGCTATATTGGGACTACTGCCCATAGCAGTCATCCTAACACCGTAAGGCAGACGTCCCCCAGAACGGCCAAGTGTCATGGTGCTTTTAGGTGTTTCTGAACCCACATTTTCATGGTCACTTAGGTACATAGGGCCAGATGTGGCATAGGCAGCATTTAAGGACTGGATATTTTCCATTGAAAGGGTTTTCCCACTGCCACCTCCAACACTGCTTCCAGAACTCCCTCCTGTACTGTTGGTTCGACGATGACCCAAGCGAGGGGAACGTGGAAGCCTAGGTGAACGCCCAGGGCTCTGGCTGCTTGGTTCCACCTTCCCAACTGAGCGAGCACTTCCATACATGGTTACAAGATGAGTTTAGGTCCCAGGAAAGGTATAAAGCAGAAAGCAAAATATGGAACTCCGTGAGGTTTCTCTATGGCTGTAAGTCTTCTTAAGGCTAATCAGTAATAAAAGGTCCTCAGCTGTCCAGTCTTGAAGAAATATCTTACACCATATCTGTAATGAAAAGATCACACAGTAAATCCTCCAGTAATAACCATTTCTCTTACAAGAAACTTCTCATCACCCCCACTGAGGAAGAGTTCCCTTCTACCCTTTATTTACTCATGTATTCAAAATCTTTGTACAGCACAATTTATTTCATAGAAAATATCATTCTAAAAACATTTCACATGTCCAAAACTGAATACTGAAACCGTACCCTGCAAGGAAAAGAAAAAGTGATTGACAAGGAAAAGATAAAACTCTTTGAATACCTGACTTTCTACCTAGAAAACCCAAGACTATCAAATGAAAAATTATTAGAATAATAAAACAAATTTGTTAGACACAAAATCAACATATCAGTAGTAACACTTTCCTGCATATCAATAATAACAATTAGAAAAATCCATTCATCATAACCATAAAAACACTTCAATATAAATCTAACAATATGTAAGCATTTTTTTAAAAAATCACAAAACTTTACTGAAAGAACACCTGAACAAAAGGAAAGACATGCGTGTTCACGGATGAGAAGACAACACTGTAAAAGTGTCGGTTCTTCCCCAACTACTTCAAATCCCAATGAAAATCTCTATAGGATTCTTCACCTAGGTTGACCCTAAAATTCAAACAGAAAAGTAAAGATACAAGAATGACCAAAACAACTTGAAATGAAAGAACAAAGGAATATATCCCCTGAATAGAAAGATAAATTACAGGTGCACAAACCTTTATTTGCCACTCAAAGATCCAAAAAGATCTGAAAATAAACTTTTTTTCTTTTTAACTCACTCAGCAGCAAAACCTGACCTGACCTCAGGTCACTCACTGTTAATATGGATCTCACTCGGTGTGATTAGTCCTACACTTCACTGAGAAAACAATGTGTAGAACACTGCATAATGCCCACTGGGTACTACTGGGAAAAAACCTGGACTCCAGAAATCGTATCTGACCCCCAGGATTTATCATAAGGACTTACAGCCCTTTAAAGCTATAGAAACTAAAAATGTATAGCACTGGCCCAGGAACAGTCTAACTTATGTATGTGAGTTTAGTACATGCTAAAAGTAACATTTCAAATTCAAAACAGTGAAGAAAGGACAAGTCATTCAAAAATGGGGTCTGCACAACTGGTACTCTTGTAAAAATTAAATCTCATCCCTACTTCACACAATACACAGAAATAAATTCTATGCACATTAAAAATATAAATTTAAAAACTATTAAAAGTGTTAAAATAAATTTCAGGATATTATCCTATGAACTTAAGATAGGGCTTCTTAAATATGAAACAAAAAGCAAAACCATTAATAAAACAACTAATACATTTAATTATGTCAAAATGACAAAATATTATACAAAGAAACCACTATAAGCAAAATTAAAAGGAAAACCAAAAACTAGGTAAACAAATATATCTAACATGTGTATAACAGATCTGTAAACAAAATAAAGAATTCCTACATGGGCCCTGGCTGGTGTGGCTCAGTGGATTTGAGCACCAAACGGCCTGTGAACCAAAGGGTCACCTATTTGATTCCCAGCCAGGGCACGTGCCTGAGTTGTGGGCCAGGTCCCCAGTACAGGACACGTGAGAGGCAGCCACATATTGATGTTTCTCTCCCTCTCTTTCTCCTTCCCTTCCCCTCCACCTAAAACTAAATAAATAAAATCTTTTAAAAAAAGAAAAAAGTTCCTGCATGAGAAATGACAAATTTGAAACAGAGATGATTAGAACGGAGGGGAACTTATATCGTGAGGGAAGTTGAGGGAGGGGGGAACGTTTGTGGAGGCTTTGGCTTCACTTATGAATCTTTATACTCATACTACAATAAAGCTTTAATTTTTAACAAAGGAAAATGTATTTGTATTCTACAAGTATAATTAAAACAAATTTTAAAAACATGTATCACAGCTACCCTACTTGCCACATTTCTCTCAGAGACAAATCAATACAGATCTAAACTAGACCTCTGTGATTTCCTACTAGCATTCTATCAAAGAACTGGCTTAAGTCAAATAACAAGAATTCCGCATATTAAATAATACTTTCCAAAAATCCGCTGCTATGTAGAATTTATAAGTATTCCTTTATTGAAAATACTACCCAAGTAAATCACATGGTCTGTATATCCCAATCAGATTTGAAAGGGTCTGCCCTGGCCAGGTGGTTCAGTCGGTCCCATACACCAAAAGGCTGAGGGTTCGATTTCCGGTTAGGGCACACATCCAGGTTGTAGATTCGATCCCCAGTCAGGGCACACATGAGAGGCAACCGACCCATATTTCTCACACTGATGTTCTCTTTCTCTCGCTCCCTCCCCACCCCCACCTCAGCTGACAATTTTAAAAACACAGGTTAAAGATCTTCAGAAATACTTGTATGAATACATTGGCAGTCTCAATCCTACTGGGCTGGCCAAAAAGTTCATTTGGTTTTTTCCATGAGAGGGCTCTAGTAGCTCTGAGTTGTCTTCTTCAACTTCATTTGAAACAATTTTGTTCGACTGTACTGTGTCAGCTGTCATATCGTATCAGCATGTGTTTAAATAAAGCTTATCAAAATTGGTGAATTTTTGTGTAGCCATTTTAATATTGAAGATGGGGGAAAATATGTGACGTTTTTGGCATATTATGCTTTATTATTTCAACAAAGGTTAAAACACAACTGAAACACAAAAAAGGATTTGCACAGTGTATGCAAAGGGGGAAGGTGCTGTGACTGACTGAACATGTCAAAGGCGGTTTACTAAGTTTCATGCTGGAGATTTCTCACTGGCGATGCTCCATGGTCATTTAAGTTGAAGTTGACAGTGATCAAATCAAGACATTAATTGAGAACAGTCAGTGTTATACCACGCGATAGATAGCTGACATACTGAAAATATCTAAATCAATAAAGTTATTGGTGAAAATGAAAAATGTGTCTTTATTTTGTAGAGAAACACTAAACCAACTTTTTGGCCAAAGTAATACATAAGTGATCCAGTAAAGATAGCACTAGGGTAACAATAAGCAGAACAGGAAACAGAACCCAAGCTTTTCAGGTTTCATTAGAAAGAGCAAAATTGCACCAAGCTCAGAAACTGCAACATTCTAATGTCGGTAATGTTAGGAAATTCCTTTCCAGGGCTAATCTGGCTCATGAAGTAAAAATTCCTTTCCATGGTGAATCTGGACTGTAAGGTAGGTAACAAGTAATAATCTACATATTACTGTTTCAGTGAATTCTATTTCAAAATCAAAGAGAGATGCAAAGCTTTTTTTTTTTTTCATAAGTAATCTGAATATTGCTTAAAATAAGAGCCACTTGTTATCCAGAATCTCTGGAATGATAACGAAGGCTAACATTTATTTAGTGAGTATGCCAGGTAATATTATATTACCATATGCCAGGCACTGTGCTAAGAATTTTATAAGATTTAATTTACTATTTATAAGCCTCCTATAATACAGGTACTGTTCTTATGTCCATTTTACAGATGAAGAAAGTAAGGCCTATATTGTTAAGTGACTTATCAAAAGTCACATAACTCTTAAGTGTAGGGTCAAGATTTGAATTAAGGCACCTCATTCCAGAGCCCTGGAGGCTCTTCACTACTATGCGTAACCACCACCATGTGCTGATGTTAACATCTCAAATGTCCACGGGACACTGAAGGATTCCCCAGCTTTAAGGCAGGTGTCCTGCTAACCTGGTTCTACACCTAAACTTCAGGGCACACATCAGGTTCCCAGGTGTAAAGCTCAAACCGTCACATTTATCTTCTATCACAGAGAAAGTTGGGAGCACTTAGGAGGTTATATAAATGTCTAGCCACTACACTGTTCACCTGAAGCTAATATAATATTGAATGTCAACTGTAATTGAATTTTTAAAGGATATTTTTAAAAGATGGTATACAAAAGAACAAAAAAATAAGTAAAACCAACAAAATGAGTAATAATTCAATCTCAGCCACCATATCATAACTTTAAGCTGCCACATTCAATTTAAAAATTTCCAAGCATGCTTTGTGAAGAACTCTATTTTCACGTAGTCAAGTAACTAAATCACACTGAATAGGCTGATTCAGTAACAAAAATTCACACCAAGTTTTCAATATTAGCGGGGACATTCTAATGCCCCAAGTCACTTGCAGATCCAAAACGGCATTTGCATGTAGAGTCTTTGTTCTTATCAGAACTATAATTCATTTATACAAAAGAGGAGAAAATTCACTAGCTCTGTCTAAAGCCCTTGAACTGGCTCTTTATCTCATGAGCCTCAGGGAAGACAGTGTTTAAAAAAATAAATTTCTTGTAACAACATGTCAGAAACACAACCACAAAATAATAATTCCTCCACTTTGGACAGATGACAAAAAAGAATTTTGACCAAAAAAAGACAAAAGTTATTCTGTATGATTCCATTGATATAAAATCCTAGATCTAATCTATTAAGACAGCAAATCAGTTTGAAACTGGGACGGAGTGAATCACAAAGGGGTAGGAGGAAACTTTTGGGGTGGTGCAAATGCTCCACATTTTGACATTGGCTCATCAAACTACATCCTTTAAATATGTTCAGTTTATTGTATATAAGTTATATCACAAAAGTTTGAAAAATAATTTCACATTCCAAACTCCCTTGCCCATGATTAATGCCCCCCACAACACACACACACACACACACACACACACACACACACTCTCTCTCTCTCTCTCTCTCTCTCTCTCTCTCTCTCTCTCTCGCTCTCTCTCTCTCTTTCACTGACTATACACCTCGAATCCTGATCACTGCTGGAGAAAATCTTGCCGCTGTCCAGTTTGTGCCCACTACGTTGCCCCCAGAGTCTTTAAGTCCCTCAGCTTCCTATGCAGGGTTTCGTTAGTCCCTTTCTATCTGCTGTGGTGGTTGTGGTGGTTGTTTCAAACCTTTTCCCTCTGCCTATGAAACAGAACACAAGGCTCGTGGCTCAGAGATAAAGAACTTTATTAATCATGGCACAGCAAGGAGTATAACCATCAAGTTTGCACTGGCTCCCTAATACTCCCAGGTCCCACAAGGTGACATAGAGTGACCCAGGCAGGTGCTACATATGGAGTGGGGTTTTATCACAGTTGAGGAACAATGAACTTAGGGTATCCACCAATTTTCTAATAAGCAGTAAGTAAGCCTGTCTCACCCAATGGGAGACATTACCTCATCCCCCAAGGTGGCTTGCGGCAAACACAATCCTGAGAACAGCCCAGGTTGAGAGCAGTCAGGGTGGCAAACACAATCCTGAGAACAGCCCAGGTTGAGAGCAGTCAGGGCCTTAGCACACCCAGCAAGGTGTGCAGGAAAGAAGAGAACATGGAGGACTCACTCTCTGGACAAGAATTTGTGGTAGTTTTAAGATGTCTCCATTAATTCTCTGATACTCCCTTAAGAGGGGAAGCAAAATTCCTGTCTTTGAATGTGGACTAGACTTAGTGATTAGCTCCTGATGATGTATCATTTCCAACACCACCTCACAAAAGACAATGGGGCTTCTGTCTTGGTCACTCTCTTGGATCATTCGCTTGGAGGATTTAGCTGCCACGTTGTAAGGCTATTTAGGCTACCTTACGGAGTGAGCCACACAGTGAGGAACTGAGGCCTCTGGACAAGAGCCATGCACGACAGCTTGGAAAAGTACCCTGCAACCCCAGTCAAGCACTCAGATGACTGCAGACTCAGCTGACATCCTGACTGCAACCTCATGAAATGCCTTGAGCCAGAATCACTCACTACGCTCATCAAAACCGTGAGATTTGTTTTAATCCAGTAAGTTTTGAGGTAACTGTTTTATACAAGAGACAACTAATACAGTGCTGTTTTCTAAAACTCGTTCCAGGTATGCATATGCATACACATGTGCATACTGAATCACAACGTAAAAATGTGTTTCTTTTTTACAGGTTCTAAAGACAATCCTCAACACCACGGCCAGAATCATTCTGTAATATAAAGATTCTCCAAGTGGGTCAGGAACCGCCAGGAGTCTCTGAGACCCTTTCTAGAGACCTATAAGAGCAAAACTATTTTCATAATACTATGACATTATCTGTCTTTTTCACTATACATTCTCACAAATGTACAGCAGTGTCTTCCAGAGGCTACATACAGGAGGACATGTGGTGTCATCCCACTGAGAGCTGGTGGAAGGTGTGCTTGTGTACTGTTTACGTACTACAATTTTCTCAGCTTTACTTTCTAATACGGTAAACAGTAATAGATATAGGCTACATAAACCAAAGTTATTTAGGGTCCTCATTAATTTTTTAGGGTGTAAAGGGATGCTGGAACAAAAATGTTTCAGAACCACTGCACTAAAACTTAAATATAGCAATCTCATATACACCAACACGCCTTTAGATGGCTTCCCAAAATAAGAATCTCTATTCCTCAGTGGTGCATACAAGATTTTTCATGATTTGGGCTCTGTCTACCTCTTTAGGCAGGTTACCTCTGAAAAACTATCCTTAGCATGTGACATCTATGATCAAGTACCTAAAACTTACTAAAACATACTCTCTCTTGCTTCCATGACCCTCCTCTTCCCCATCAACTACTTACTATTTATTCTTCCAAACTAAGTTTAATAGGCACAATCCCACAAAACCCTTAAATCCCTCAGTCTCATGTGGGTGCCCCTCTTATGGAACCAGGATCTTTTAAAATAATGTCCTTACTATGTTTGGGTTAATAACATCCTTAAGGGCAAAGGAATGTCTCATCTGCAAAACCTAACAGAGTGCCCAATACAAATCAAGTATGCAATAAATGTTTGCTGAAACTACAAGTTAACCCAAATCCAAGCAAAAATCATCAAAGATAGTTTATTATACATTCAGAAGGTGGTAGTAATCTTGAAATTTGTTTATGGAAAGTGCTACTAAATGCAATGTAAAACAAATATAGTGAAAGTCTTTCATCATTTCCTTTATTTTAATAAATTTTATTTTTAACTGTAACCAAATTCTATGAATGGACAACTCCTTCTCTATATGTAGTGCTATGTATTTTTGAACTCTAATTATTATGCCCTGAACATCAGAGAAACTTACTGAATGGTCAAGATTTCAATTTTTAAAAAAATAAACTGTTCTTAAATGAATAAAAAAGGAAATTCTGTAGCTAAATCTTAATTCCAAGCAGACAGTATAAGCTCAACAAGACAAAACTAATGCCTCTCATCTTCTGGGAAAAAAGTTAAAATTCACACAACAGAGCAACAACAGTGCAGAAAATACACCTATGGGTGCCAATCTGCTCTCAGTGGTGAAAAGCCTCTATGGAACAATGTGTCGAGTTAATATCATAGCCACAAACATATTTTAGTTTAGGTTCTCTTAATCAATATTCCCAAGTCTGGCTTCTGCCTTGGGCTGCAGACTTACATGACCAATTTACTCACTGTACATATCTGCCAACATTTCCCATAGGCAAGTCAAAAATTCTGCCTAAAGGCATATTTTCCCTAAAACATGCCCCTCTTCTCCTACGTTCCCTAGTTTGACAGAATTCATTTGACTCCTCCTTTCTCACTCCTCTATCAACCCCATTAACTAACCAGCCACTGGGTACCATCAATTGTCATCCTTCCAATATACTTCTTCCAGCTCCCTCCACTACAACCCCATCCTGTCTAGCCAGTACTATCACAGCGGAATCTCCTAAAGAGCTTTCTTGCCTAAACAGTCTTGCCTCTTTCCAATCTATTGATGATTCTTAATTTTTATTTTCCCAACCCAACATATTCAAGGGATATGACACATATCTTCATCAGTAAGAGCAGTTATTTTGATATACATGATCAAATTGAGGATAGGAACATATTGGACACTCCAGAGGCCAAAGGGTCATTTTTCATTTGATCAAAGCCTGATATTCTAATAACTTCTGTTTTCTCCCTCCATGACCCACTGAGAATTAATATACTTTGTATGCCTTTTCATTTTCACTCCATCATTTTTAACTGATATAATTCACATAAAATAAAAATCACCATTTTAAAACATCCAATTCAGTGATTTTTAATATATTCATAATGCTGTGCAACCGCACCACTATCTAGCTGCAGAATACTGTCATCACAGCAAAAAGAAATCCTATGAACCCACAAGCACTCACTCCCCACGTCTCACTGGCCAGGCCCTAGCAATCATACTCTTTCTGACTTCCTGTCTCCATAGATCCACCTACTCTGGACATTTCACATAAACAGAACCAACCATCCAGTATGAGGCTTTCTGTGTCTGGTCTCTCTCACCACAACATTTTCAAGGTTCATTCATTTTGTAGCACGTATCAGTAGTTCACTCTGTTTTATGGCTGAATGATATTTTGTTGTGTGAATAGTCTACATTTTGTGCACCTGTTCATCAGCTGGTGGACATTTAGGTTGTAGCAGTTCTGAATACTACTATTGGGTTGGCCAAAGAGTTCATTCGGTTCTTAAGTAAATATAAAAAACACGTTTTTCATTTTCACCAATAACTTCAGCGAACAACACATTAACAGTTTTGTTCCACTACACTGTGCCATCTTTCAGGCAACTTCATAATTCCATCTTCCCAAAACTTTTTATCTTTCTGACCAAAGGATGATTCCAGGTGCCTTTTGAAGTCTTCTAGGGAACTGAAATTTTTTCCATTAAGAGAATTCTGTAAAGACCAAAATAAATTAAAACTCAAAGGTGCAATGTCTGGTGGATACAGCAGATGAATCGGAACGTCCCCACCAAGCTGTAACAGTTTTTGCCTGGTCATTAAAGAAACACGTGATCTTGCATCAGCCTGATGAAAGATTATGCATTTTCTGTTGACTAATTCTGGATGCTTTTGTGAAGTGCTGCTTTCAGTTGGAACTGATCATTTGGTTTTCCGGATGGAGCTCATATTAGAGGACTTCCTTCCAATCCCACCACAGACACATCACCTTCTTTGGATGAAGACTGCCCTTGGTGTGGTTGGTGGTGATTCATTTCACATGCCCTACGATCTCTTCCATTCCACATTATTGTAAAGTATCCACTTTTCATTGCCCTTCACAATTTGTTTTAAAAATGGAGCGTGTTCCATATGTTTAAGTAGAGAACCGCATAGAGAAATGCAGTCAAGAAGGTTTTTTTCACTTAACTTACGTGGAACCCAAACATCAAAGCAATTAACATAATCAAGCTGGTGTAAATGATTTTCAACACTGATCTGGGTATTTTGAGTATGTATGTTAGCTGTCTCCCGCATGGTATAACACTGACTGTTCTTAATTAATGTCTCAAGTTGATCACTGTCAACTTCAACTGGTCCACCCAATGACCATGGAGCGTCGTCTGGCAAGAAATCGCCAGCACGGAAGTTTGCGAACCACTTTTGACACGTTCAACCAGTCACAGCACCTTCTCCATACACTGCACAATCTCTTTTTGCATTTCAGTTGCATTTTTACCTTTCTTGAAATAATGAAGCATAATACGCTGAAAATGTTGAGTATGTTTTTCCATCTTCAACATTAAAATGGCTACATAAAAATTCACCAATTTTGATGGTTTTTTAATGCATGCTGATATGACAGCTGTCACAATACAGTCTAAGTAAATTTTTTGAATGAAGTGAAAGACAAGCAAGCGCTACTAGAAACACGGTATGGAAAAACGCGAACGAACTGTTTGGCCAACCCAATACTGAGAGCAAGTTTTTGTGTGGTCATGTGTTCGCAATTCTGTCAGGTATATAACTAAGAGTGCAACTGTTTGGGCAAATAAAAACTCTGTTTAACTTTTTAAGGAAATGTCAAACTGTTCTCCAAAATAACTGCAACGTTTTACATTCTCATCAGCAACGTCTGAGGGTTTCTAACTTCTCCGCATCCTCATCAACGCCTGTTACTATCCATCTTTTTTATTATATCCATTCTGGTGGATGTGAAGTGCTACATTACTGTGGTCTTGATGTTATGTTTTTCATTTAAATAATACTCTTCAAAGAGTTTGGAGCCTATATATTTGGTGTTCATTTTGGTGCCATATGGTATTAATATACTTAACCTGTGACATTAAATATTACTATTAAATGAGTAATACATGTATGTAGAAATACAAACTCAAAAAATAAAGTCTCCTATCCCCTCAGTCCTCTTCATTAAACTACTCTTGACCACTCTGCTTTTAATCCTATTAGTTACCTCCATGACTCTAAATTATTCAACTTGTGCTTCACAGCACTTATTACCACGTAATACGCAGTCTGTTACATATCTGTTTTGTTTATTGTCACTCTCCATGCGAATGAAATCTCCAAGAGGACTGCAAACTTTCCCTTTCCTGTTCACTGCTCTACCTCAGCACCCAGAATGGAGCCTGCACACAGAAGGGGGTGAGTGAATATACAGGGGTGGGCAAAGGTAGGTTTACAGTTGTAATACACATAAATAATACAATAATTAATAAATAATACAAAAATAAACTGTTTCATGTACTCACAACTGTAAACCTACCTTTGCCCACCCCTGTATATTAAATAAACCAGGGGCATCAAACTCATTTTCACCAGGGGCCACATCAGCCTCGCGGTTGCCTTTCAAGGGCCGAATGTAATTTTAGGACTGTATAAATGTAACTGCTCCTTAACTAGGGGCAAGGAGCTCACTGCCATTGGGTAGAAACAAGGTGCCCGGCCGGATAAAACAAGAAAGAGAGCTGGATTCGGTCCACAGACCTTGTGAAATAAAGGAATAAATATCTGTATTTTTGTTATCTAAATCTTTAAATACATTTCTTGAGTCTCTCCCCATAAGAGGTGAGGAATTTTGTTCATAGCCCCTTTTTTCCCCAACTTTTGTTGGGCTACAGTTTTACTTTTTCTAATGATTCACTTTATAATTTTAAGTAATGTAACTTCTGTTTCTTTTTTTTCTCTATCAAATTCCAACTTGTAAATCCCCACCTCAGTATAAGATGAGGAATCTAGGATTCAATACGCCCGGCTACATCCCATTAATCACATGTGCCATTACTTTTATATTGTCGAGGTGCGTAATATTTTCTTTTTTACTTATAACTATCTCCTTTTCTTTGTCTACAGAAAGCCAGTAAACAATTTACAATATGGTGATAATATAAATATTACTCATTGCAGAACCAGGTAGTAACTACTGGAACTATAGAGAACACAACTCTGTTTGCTTCCTAAGATTTATTACAACTTATAATTACTTTCTTTACGTGTTTTGTCTATATTTCTTAGTACCATAAACTCTACTGAAACAGGACGGTTGGCCCTGGCTGGTGTGGCTCAGTGGATTGAGCACCAGCCTGAAAACAGAAGGTCGCCAGTTTGACTCCCCGGCAGGGCACATGCCTGGGTTGTGGGTCAGGTCCCCAGTTGGGGGCGTGCACATCAATGTTTCATCTCCCTCTCTCTCCCCCTCCCTTCCCCTTTCTCTAAAACTAAATAAGTAAAACCTTTAAAAAATAAAAATAAAATAGGACTGTTATACACAGAAACACACCCCTCGCTGATGAGTGCACCTCACCCACGGCCCCCACTACCGTATGTGGCACACAGCATGCACTCAGTCATTATGTGCTTATAGACAGGTGGACACTCTGTGGAAGGAAGGGGAGAGGAGAAAGGAAAGTTCAGGCCATCGAGGACGTCTACGCCAGGCAACTTCAGACAGTAAATATCACTACATAACCTCCGTCCTCCAGCGTCAATCTTTGATGGAGTTAGTAGAAGGAGATAAATCTGCATATCCTGTAAGTTCCACCAGCTTAGCAAATGTCAACTAAAGGTTAGAATCATTAGCAGTATCCTGTTCTTGTTACTTGTTCTTATAATTTTTTACAATGAACATTTATTGCTTTACTAACCCATTTCTTATTCTTAAAAGCCTCTATATATGTTGGGGGGAGTGAGATACTGGGTTTTCCTCCCTTAGGTCTTTAATAAAGTTCCTTCTGGAAAACTTCAATTTTAACTGCAAACAGGAAAAGTACTATTCTATCCCTTAACAAGAAGATACAGACGGCCATAAAGAAGTAGGAACAAAATAATCCACCTCCAAGTCT
>VMDR010022199.1:0-16350 GCA_007922815.1 Macrotus californicus
ATAAACAAAATGAAGGATAAAAATCATATTATATCAATAGATGCAGAAAAAGCATTTGATAAAACCCAGCACACATTTAGATAAAAACTCTCAGCAAAGTGGGAATAGAGGGAACATAACTCCATATAATAAAGGCCATATATGACAAATCCACAGCCAGCACAATACCCAATGGATAAAAACTAAAAGTGTTTCTCTTAAGATAGGGAACAAAGCAAGGATGTCACTTTCACCACTCTTATGCACACAGTACTAGAAGTAAGCCACAGCAATCAGACTAGAAGAAAAGATAAAATTGGAAAGGAAGAAGTAAAACTGTCATTATTTGCAGAGGACATGATACTGTATATAGAGAACCGTAAAGAGTCCACCAAAAAGCTACTAGAACTGATAAATGAATTCAGTAAAGTAGCAGGATGCAAAATAAATATCCAGAAATCAGTTGCACTTTTATACACCAATAATGAAACTATCATAAAGGAAAACTAAAAGAACAATCCCATTTTCAATTGCAGAAAAAAACAGTACCTAGAAACAAATTTAATGAAGGATATAAAAGACCTGTACTCAGAAAATTATTGGACAGCAAAGAAAGAAATTGAAGAAGATACAAATAAATGGAAACATACATTGTTTTCATGGATAGGAAAAATTAACATCATTAAAATGTCCATACTACCCAAAACAATCTAGATTCAGCACAATTCCTATCAAGATATCAATGGCATATTTCACAGAACTAGAATATTCCAAAAATTTATATGGAACCACAAAAGAGCCCACATAGTCCCAGTGGTCTCGAGAAAGAAGAACAAAGTTGGAGGAATTATGCCACTTGATATCAAACTGCTACAAGGCCATAGTAATCAAAGCAGCATGTTACTGGCATGAAAACAGACATATAGATCAATTAGACAGGACAGGTAGCCAAGAAATAAATCCACACATTTATAGTCAATTAATATTGACAAAGGAGGCAAAAACCTACAATGGGGTAAAGAGAGTCTATTTTAAAAATGATGTTGTGAAAATTGGACAGATATATGCCAAAAAAATTAAAGTAGACCACATTCTTACAACAAGAATAAATTCAAAAATGGATTACAGACTTAAAAGTTAGGCCCCAAACCCTAAAAGTCCTAGAAGAAAACATAGGCAGCAAAATCTCAGACATTGCTTATAGCAATATTTTATCATATACATCTCCCCAGGCAAGAGAAACAAAAGAAAAAAAATAAACAAATGGGACTACATCAAACTAGAAAGTTTTTGCATAGCAAAGGAATCATCAACAAAATGGAGAGACAACCCACTGAATGAGAGAACATATTTGTTGATACATCTGATGAAGGATTCCTACCCAAAATTTACAAGAAACTCATAAAACTCAATACCAAAAACCAAACAATCCCATTAAAAAATCATCAGAGGACATGAATAGACACATATCCAAAGACAACATACAGATGGCCAATAGACATATAGAAAGATGCTCAATGTCACTAATCATCAGAGAAATGCAAATTAAAACCACAATGAAATATTACCTATCACCTGTCAGAATTAACTATCATCAATAAATCAAAAAACAAGTGTTGGTGAAGATGTGGAGAAAAGGGAACCCTCTTGCACTGTTGGTGGGAATGCAGTCTGGTGTAGCCACTGTGGAAAGCTATATGGAGTAACCTCAAAAAGTTAAAAATGGATCTGTCTTATGACCCAACAATTCTACTTCTGGGAACACTAATTGAAAATATACAATGTGGACGATCTAGAAAAAGTCCAACCATTTTTAATATAATGAGAGTGGTTTGAACAACATCGATATTACCTGGCAGCCAAGGAGAGTGACCTGGAATGTGCATGTGTGAACAATGACGACTTCACTGTACTAGTCAGTGGGGGCGGTAGATACCATTGAGTGAGCACATGTACTGTGTGGCCATCATACTCAAAATGACTGAATGAGTAGAACGAATCTGCATCAGATTTCGCATTAAGCTTGAACATTTCTCTGTGGAAACTATTTGGATTCAGAAAGCCGCAGCTATGGGCAACTGGTGACTGGCAGCTTCATCATCACAATGTGCCTGCTCATGCATCACGTCTCATGCAGAGTTTTCTGGTGAAACATCAAATCACCCAGGTCACTCAGCCCCCCTACAGCCCAGATTTGGTGCCCTGCCAGATATGGTTTTTCCCAAAACTAAAGATGATCTTTGAAAGGAAGAGATTTCAGACTGTCGATGAGATTCAGGAAAATACAATAGGGCAGCTGATGGCGATTGAGAGAACTGTATGAGGTCCCAAGGTAAGTATTTTAAAGGTTTCTAAGGCATCATTGTCCTATGTACAATGTTTCTTGTATCTTGTATCTTCTTTAATAAATGTCTCTATTTTTCATATTACATGGCTGGATAACTTCTGGACAGACCTCATATGCACCCCTATGTTCATTGCAGCATTATTTACAATAGTCAAGATTTAGAAGCAGCCAAGTGTTCATCGGTGGGTGAGCGGATAAAAGCTGTAGTACATTTACTCTGTGGAATACTACTTGGCTATAAAAAAGGAAATTGTACCCTTTGTGACAGCATGGATCAACCTGGAGAGCATTATGTTAAGTGAAAGAAGCCAGTCAGAGAAAGACAAACACCATATGATTTCACTTGTATGTGAAATCTAACGAACAACATGAACTAACAAGCAAAAGAGAAATAGACTCATAGAGAACAGGCTGACAGCTGGGATGGTGGGGGTTGGGGACCTTGGGTAGTGAGGGATTAAGTAAAATAGTTTTCAATTTAATAAATTCAACATTAATAGTAAATTGAAGTAGTTTTTTTCTGTGCACAAAAAGTCCCCTTGCACATAAAAGTGTTATTGTCATTGTGTCCAGCTTAACTTCAATCTTGTACTTGTAACTGTCCCAATTACACACAAGTAAAATTGAACCTATTATTTCTCTCAGGACACTCAGCCCAAACGAAACAGACAGCTCACATCGAAGACTGCTCAAAAGAACAAAGGATGTCCATGTGGCAAGCTTTTACAAGAAGCAGTGTTTTGAAAAGGAAGTATAGGTTGATAACCTTCAACATAAATAACAAGAAAGAACATGGAGAAATAAAATTCAGAACATAATTAAGGCATAGTGAAACAAAAGGATAAAGAAACCATTTGTTTTCCAGAAGTCTATCTTGTATTCCACTTTTAATTTTTTTACTTACTCCTTTCTTACTCTGATCTTCATTTGCTGGCAGGTTTGCCACAAGTCCCCTCCGTGCTTTATCCTCACTTCCCATTCCCCCTTTCTCTTTTCTTGGCTCTAACTAACATAAACAATTGTTTTACTTCTCAAGTTTCTCTCTTTATTCTCATGCATATCAGCATTGCAGACTGTAAACTTTTAGAGGGCATGAATCACCGCGTGTTATCAAATCAGCATAACTGTTATGGGTCCCCCCCCACCGAAAAAGGTGCCTACCAAGGTTAGGCAGGCCTGTGTGGCTGTGAGGCGAAGCCAGGCACAGGCAGGAAGAGATGGGTTCCCCAAGGGGTTGTTAAGTAGTTGACATGGACAGCCTCCTTCCCATCCATATCTGAGGCTGCATGCGGGTGAAAGCAGGTAAAAAGGAATGACATTTGAATGAGGCCAGGGAAATGCAGGAAAACATGCTTCTTCGAATTCCCTGAATGTTTAATTCAATCTATCAGAACATTTGAAACTACTAAGAGGAGCCCCTCTATGATCTTCAGCTAATGTCTTATCTCCAAAACCAACAGCAGGTGTATAATTTGTTACTTCATCAAGTGTGGTGACAATCACCCATGCTTATGGATTGTTGGCTACAGATAGCTGTGTCACTGTGGGGTGGCTGGTCAGGAGCCCAGGACAACCTCAGATCTCATTCCCCTCAGATCTGGCTGAATAACAACCCCAGACAGACTACACACTCCTCATCATTACAATGATGCCATTCCAGTCTTCCTTTCAGCTTTGCTTGCCCAGTCATCTCTCTACTCACTTTCCTGTTGTTCAGGCTTACTAACTATGAAGTTATTCTGGAATCTTCTATGCTATTTCCTTTTACTTGGTTCTTGTTCTTCACATGGGTTGCAGAGAGTGGAGGAGAACTTTTCTCCCTTGTCTGATAAGCTATCTGTCCTCAAGTCACAGCATTTTTCTGCTGAGGAGACACCCAGCTCATACAGTCGGTCATCTGCTTCTGGAACTGACTAATTAACAGTCTGTCTCTGTCACATCAGTCTCTTCTACTCAACTCTGTTCCAGACTGGAAACTCTTGAAATTCAAAACCTTAGAATTAATAGAACAAATGAAATAATGAATAATATTTGCCTCCTCTGAGCTCCTAAAGAATTCATGCATACCTCTCCCTTGTGGAAATTTTAAGTTTTCAGATTTGTATTGTAGACATTTTTGCTTGCCTGCATTAAAACTTCCAGCTAAACTCTTAGCAACTTGTGAATAGGTTTGAGCTTGGTTTTCCTATAGTCCAGCTGGGAGGCACAAGTCCTGGAACTGAGCAGACGTTCAATACACGTTCAAACAGTGGAGGGGCTAAAACTACCAATGGGTGTGGTCTAAGCAGATCATTCTACATTGGAGAAAAGCAAATACTTCTCAAGAAATGCAGTTCTGTTACTTACAGACATTTATAATTTAAAATATGTTAACTCAGTGTAACTTGATAGATGTTTATAGAGAACATACTTGGTCACCTGTTGAATAAGAAAATCATTGTTTTTCTGTAATCAGTGCATCTGAAGTACTTGAGGGTACTTGAAAGCAGTTGATTTTCTTAAGTAGATTAATTATTTATACTATAAATCTGCATAACAAATTCTGCATAGAGCATAAAGCTACATTTTTTATCACATCCTCTTAAAATACTACAAATTGTCTATTAGTAAAAATCAAACCAATGGGACTTTTTTGTCTCTTGGTACTTTGTTAATGTTAATAAAATACCAACATGACTTCCTGACCTTCGAATTAGCCAATTCACTGCTGACTGAGCCTTAGCCCACACCATACCACCTTCCTCAACTTCCATCACTCAGCATCCCTTTCCTGTGACCCCAGGTCTTCCACTTCCAGCTCATCTACATGCAGCTTTTTGATTCTACATCTCCACACTGAATTCCTTTCACTCCTTTTTCCTCTCAAGTTCTGCTCCATTCAATTTTCATCTCCATTTTCTTCTTTCTATGCCAACCTTTAGCTTTTCTTCCAGGCCTCAGAGTTCTGTCTAGTTTGTTATCTGCTGACACTCAAGTTGGACAGCCCCTTCAACTGCTGGAGCACACTCATTGAGCAATCTGTTGGCTCTGCAGCACTTCAGCCAGTGATGGAGGAGAGAAAATAGTCCACTAGAGAAGGAGAAAATTTGGTGGGGAGTTAATTCATGATGATAAGGTAGCTCTGCTTTGTAAATAAGATGTGTATGTCATCATTAGTGTTGTTCTTGTCACACTTTGCCATCATGTATAAACACAGAGCACCTGCTAATTTTCTCTGCAGTCAAATGAGATATAACATTGTGTAAGTCAAGGTCATCCTGTGTGGCAGGGAAGTATGGTATAATGTGAGAGAAAGATCCCACTCATGGGTAAATAGCACACAAGTAGCAATTCCTCCAGTGTGGACGAGTGTCCACAGGAATCAGAAGAGGAAGTGACTATAGCCACCAAAGAATGCTTCACAGGGAAGTGACTTTTGAACTACAGCTCAGTGGTTCAGCGGGCATTTGTTACATAGATTGAGGACAGTTTGCTCCCAGAAAGGGGACAACCATTGCAGAGGTTTGGAGGTGTGAGAATGATGTATGTTGACAAAGACCCACAAAAGACTTGTCTAGAGGATGGGGTGCTTAAGGGCAGTAGGAAATGAGGCAAAAAAGAGAATTTTGTGTAGGATCATAGGGGCCATTCTAAGAGCTCTATCATCTTGTATATGATAGATAGTCTTTAAAATATGGGGGTTACACAATCCAACTTTTCAAAATGTAATGAATACTTAACTTAAGCCTAGGAATTGCTAGGAGTTCAAAACTGATCTGGAGACATAAACAGAAAATGTGTGGAGTATTCCATCAGAAGTGTGTTTGTGTGCATGCGCGTTAGGGAGAGAAAGAGGGAGAGGTGACTGGGGGGTGTTTATAGCAGGACCTTGGGACAGAACTCACCCCATGAAGTACCTGAACTAGCACAATAAGCCTGACACAATGAACATTCCTTAGTTAAAAAGATGGAGGAATCTGAGTGTAACATCAGCTTTATGGCTCGTGTAGAATTTATTTCTATTGTAGGCAACTAAAGGTCAAGTTCCTAATAGGAGACTGAGATGTGGTAGTAACTGAATGGATTATGTTAACACACTCGGTAACACACGGGGGCCTTGAGATCAATCTAAGAGAACAGTGTCCACATGGACCAGAGTCAGTTTTCCTTTCTCTGTTGCAAACCCCTTCAGAGGGTGGTGCTCCCTGAGGGGAACTGGGTTGCTGCATATAGACAAAGACTATGCCCAGCAGAGCAGCAGGGGAAATGATGGCACACTAATGAGCAGGATAGAGCACCGTCAGGGCCACACCACCCCCAGCAGAGAAGTGGCAGTAGGTGGAGGCTGAGCATGTAGCAGATCCGGAGAGAAGCATCTTGGGGATTCCAGGTTCTTGAGGGAGCTAGACTTGGCAGGAGGCTGGGCATTCTGCATCAACAGTGAGTGTAATGTGCCAAGGACATTCAGGGATGGATGGATATTATCAGTGTCCATGAAGAAGAAAGTCATAAGGGATATTTAGTCTACAGCAAGAATATTTAGCTGATAATACAGGTAAGAAAATGTAGACACAAATATAGACACAAAGAGGCTGCTGGAACATCCTACGTAAGGAATGATGTGGGAAGACGTGAGTTGAGGTTAGTAATTAAGGACTGTATGAGGCAAAAATACACAGTTTTAGCCATTTGAAAGGGCTGCTTCTGACTGTCTTGTAGCATTTGCTGGCACTGGTGCAATGGTCAACATCTGAAAGTGACCCTTAGTGCCCATTCCGTACTGCTTACAATGACCTAGTTAGAATCAGTTGGGGGCAAGGTTGTCCCTATAGAGCAGGTTGCTCCAATCAAAGCTCAGTCACCCACAAGAACAGTGGCTTCTTTCCTGAAGAAGGGGGTTATAGTTTCCCATTGGTCCCAAGGTGACCAAGCCCTGAGCAGCGGGTTCCCTAGACCACACCTGTAAAGAGCTGTCATTCAAACAGATTGCTTGTGCACCAAGATCTGTTTATCCTCCAGTGACAAAGTGGCATTCATACTTGCACTATAGTAAATGAGAATGAGAGTGGGGAAGGACAGGAACATAAACTATCCCAGCAAATCATCCTGGGGTGGTGGGAAGATGGCAGGGGCTGGTGATAGTAGTGGAGGGTAACTGCACTTCTCTTGATACTCCCTGGCTTCATCAGTTTATTTTGTCTTTGGTAAATTCCATCCTTAGCTGATAGTATTATGCTGCTGTAGAACTTGTCTGAGACCCTGGATTATGACAGGTATTAACAGGTCCATTACGGAATCTACCTAGCAAGACCCAGGGTAGAGTCTTATGAATGATCCAAACACAGCTGGCAATCCTGGAATTCTAACTTGTAGTAAGAGCATACAACATGATTAGGACTATGGTTAGACCAGAGACTTACTTGAAACAAGCAAGCAAACAGAATACAACTACTGATTAACTGACTAATACATTGACAGTGATATGGAATAAGAGGTTCTAACTGCTCCCACAGCAATGAGAATGAGCCTTGATGTAGTACATGGTATTCATCATGTGCCCAAAATCTTAAGGATCCACATATATTTAGAAGGATATTTGCCTCCTCAATTAGTAATGTCTATAGGGTTTCTGGGGAAAGTAGATATCAAGGAAATAGATTGGCTGATTCAGATATTAGTATTTCTAGAAGACAATTAAAATAAGAAGAGTACTAACTGCTTGCTCTGTCCTTCCTATATTTTCATCTACCTCTTTGATTTATAAAATTAAACTTGCTGAACTTTCCTCTTGAAAGTGAATAACGCAGACATCCTTGCCCAAATTCTGCCTCATCTTTGGCCCATAAGAAGTCACAGCACAGAAAGAGAAAGAGCTGATTTGAGACAATTCAAATGACGATTACCAACTCAATGCCAATATCATTGCCTCTTTGATTCTACAAATTTAGTTTGATCTGGATTTCAATAATTCATCAGATTCCAAGCTTCTTTGTCCGATACAGTTTTGTTTGTTTTGGGCCAATTATTCCTTAATTCTTACAATATACCTAATTGAAATTAACTCAGAGAAAATTAATTTTTTTTTCAGGATACACTTGTGACTTTAGTCTGTGCTTTGACACAGTGTGATCACGGCAGCTGTGTGAAAAGATCCAAAGCCCTGCACCAAACATGCTTACTCCAGTCCCACTGTGAAGTGAAGGACATTCCAGGAGGACAGCTTGGTTCTGGGATCTGTGGGAGTCTGCTCCCACATACGCCAATCTGAAACAAGACCAACTTTCCAACATGGATCTCAAGTGAGGAAGATGAGAACATTAAAAGCAACGATGCTTTAATGACCACCAAGGCTTTGTTTTCATTGACTCTTCACAATTTGTCTTTTAGGGTGAATGCTGGGATCCTTTGTCTACTTCTCACAGTTTCAAAACCCAGAATTGTTTGCATTTCAGCTCAGGAAAAAATGTGACTTTTTATTGACAACAAACACATTGTTCTCATTTTTTTTCCAGGTTTCATCCTACCTCACTTCTCATTTGTGTGTGTGTGTGTGTGTGTGTGTGTGTGTGTGTGTGTGTGTGATTTGCTCTCAGCCCCTTTGATGTCTACTGATTGAACTACATTTGGTGGGAGGAGCTAGATGCAGGAAAGAGAGCACCCCTCTTCTGCAGTATTTTCATGTAGCTTGTAAGCAGCACCTTCTCTCTATTCTAAGTCAGAATCCACTGTTGCTACAGAACAGAACCTGGTATGTCTCAGGAAGAAAAGAAGGCTATAGCCATGAGGAAACTTGCCAAATTACAAGGACAGGGCCAAGGACTTGGAACACACAATAGATTGAAAAAATGTAATCTATTTAAAAATGAAACCTCCTTCATAAAAATCCTTTATTGAATGCCTAGTGTGGCCAGAAGCTGTGAAGGCAACCAGATGTAGAAAGAGAGCTGAATTTGGACCAGAAGCCTCATGTTGTAGAGAATAAGGCTCATACTCTTTTCTTTTGTTCCCCCCAGAACTCGGCATACTTTTTAAAAAATGATTGTTCAGTTAAAAGCTCGTACTCTTTTTGCCTTCCCAATTTGGCAGAAGATCCATCTCCTACCATTCTCCCCTGACAACCAGCAGTCCAGTCATCATCCCTCACTGCCCTCAGTTTGTTCCTCTCGCCTCCAGGCTCTAGCTGCTTTGTCCATGTTGCTTCTTTCACTTGGAATGTTCCTTACCTCCCACGGCCTCTCTGTAAAACTGTACCCGCCAGTTTGGGGCCAGTTCAGACTTTCCTAGGCATAATTAACTCTTCCTTCCCAAATATTCTCTCTGTCTTCTCAGCCTCTCTTGATATCTATCTTTATCTTTTTATATGCACACACATTCTCTCTTTCTCTCTCCCTCTCTCTAATTCCAAAATCTTCCAAATTCTGAAAACTGAAAGTGTTATAAGAGTTCATACATTTTCTGCGGGAGAAAATCATGTGTTTGACCTATCCCAGACCCCAGTGAAAGTACTCGATAATTTGGTGTATGCAGGACTGTGCTAAGACTCATGTGAACTCCAGGAACCAGAAGTACTCCTAGGAATTTCCCATGTACTCCCTCCCCTTGGATGCACAGGACTAGGTAGGATGGCAATTCTAGTGAGGAAAGGGACGTTTGGGCCCAGATCCAGATCCACATGAGTTCTGCTTCTCATTTCTCTGCTTTGGAGGACTGTGGATATACAGGTGGCCCTAGGATGTCCATGTATGTCACAGTGATTCACTCTATTAGACAAGAGGCCTGTCTGTAGGTCTTTCCTAGATAATCCCATGCCTGTTCTTGGATTTTGCTGAGAAGGCTGAGGGTCAAATGCCCTTAAGCTTCCTAGATGCCCCGGCATTGATTGAGGGAATCTCTTAATATGAGTATTTTGTGAGGTATTATCAAAAGGGTTTTTTTCTTTTCTTTTAGGCCACACCCTTGAAATTTATGTTATAACATGCTTTTCTGACAGTGAATCTCTTCATTTTATCACCTTTTGAAACTATATAGGCTGAAAATCTCCCAAATCATCACATCCTGGTTCTTTTTATCCCTTCAGTTTACCTCTCTTCTTGCATTTCATTATAAGTAGCAAGAAAAAAAAAAAAGGCTATATCTTTAAGATTTTATTTGGAAACCTTCTCCGAAATAGCCAGTGTTCTTATTTACAAAGTCCGCTTTTCCCATAACTGTAGAACTATTCTGCTGAGGTTTTCTACCACCCTATATCAAGGATCCCCAAGCTTCAGTTTCGGATAGAAATTCCTCATTTCCTTCAGAGCTTTCACTAACAGTGCCTGTCATGCCCACATTTCTGTAATAGTATGTTCACAATGATTTAAGTATTCTTAAGACAATTTATGTTTTCTCTACCATGTTCCTCACTTCTGAGTCCTTACTAGCTGAATCACCAACATCCATATTCCCACGAATAGCCTGTTCAAGACAATCTAGGGTTTTTCTATCAGTTCTCAAAAATTTTCCAGCCTCTGGCTGCTGCCCAGTTCCAAAGCCATTTCCACATTTCAGGTATTTGTTCCAGGAGCATCCCACGCCCAGGTACCAAAATCTACACTCATGTCTATTGCTGCAGTAAACTACCATAAACTTAGTGACTTAAAAAACAATCTAGTAACTAACAGTACAGTTCTGTAGGTGAGAAGTCCAATGTGGGTTTTCTCTGGGCTAAAACCAAAGCTACATTCCTTTCTGAAAGATTTAGGGGACAATCTGTTTCTTTCCCTTTTCCAGCTCCTAGAGGCTACCCACAGTGCTTAGCTTTGGCCCTCTTCCTCCAACCTCCAACCCAGCAGCATTGCATCTTTCTGATCCTTCTTCCATATCAGCATTTGATTCTGACCACAGCCATTGAAGATTCTTCACTAGTAAGGACTCAAGTGGTTCGGTTAGGCCTACCTGGATGGTTCAGGATGTCCTCCATATCTCAAGTGCTTAACCTCAATCACAACTTCAAAGACCCTTTTTTCCATATAAAGTCACATGTTCCAAGGACTAGAACATGAACATCTTTGGAAGGACATTATTCTGCCTAGTACAATGTTAGTTACTTCGGACTGCATAGGACTTGGTACAGCATGTGAAAAATACATCATTAATAAAAATTATTCTTTAATGAAATTGACAAAAAGTTGTCAAATTAACAATCATTTTCATGCATTGCATTTTAGCTCATATTCAGTGAACACCTGTTAATTAACCTGTTAATTTGGATTCCTGCAAGATTGGGTTTTCTGTTGTGTTACCAGACATGAAAAACTATTTACAAAATATCATACAGTGAATGTGAAATGAATGTCTATTTAACTAATGCAATTATTTACACTATTTTACTTACTTTCCATGAAAAAAATAACTAAAATAAGTATTTTGCTTACTAAGCTAGCTCTTAGTTTTATTATCTTTAATAATTTAAGTGGTTGAACTTTAAATATCAACTCAAGGTGGATGCAGTATTTACGTTTATAATGGTAGGAAAATAAGATCAGTACTTTTATTATTTCTAATTAGTACATTAAGAAAATAAAATCAAATGAAAAAAGAACAACTCTGGCACTTAGACTATAAGCAAGTCTGCTGATTTTTTAGAGCTGGTTAGCAGCAAATCCGGGTTTTAACCCAGGAAGTGTGAGTCTAGAGTCTATGCTCCCAGCCACCAAGCTTTGCAGCTTCCTCACAAGGAGATTTACTGATGGTGGTCGCTTAGTAATTAGGTAACCCTAATGGCTCCTCATTGTCCAGTATGGCATGGTCTCGCTTCAAAAAAACAGTAATTTCATTGCTTTATTGTGATTAAACACATTGCCATCAAAATATACACAATCTCTCAAAGAAATAACAAAGGTTCTCTTTAGACCTGTCTCTCTCACTCTCAAACTCTCTCACAGGCTTAACTGCAGCTTCTAGTATTGATAAAAATATTCTGCTGCTCTGATGTCCTGAAGCCAAATGTATGTGTGTGTGTGTGTGTGTCCTTGTCCACTTGCCCTCACTCCCACACACAATAAATCCCTACACTTAATGGAAAGAGCACTGGGAATCAACATATTTGATTTATAACCTTAAACTGTAATTAATTCATATCTTTACTCATAAAAAAGTGCATATGAATGACTATATGAGATTCAAGTCTCCATCCAGTTCTGAACATTGTCTCCAGCTAGAACTTAGAGATTACATTTTTTTTTTAAATCCTGGCATATAGCTGAAGACTCATTAAAAACAATTTCATGACTTAAATAGTTTTTAATCCTAATAACACATTATTTGTCTCCAATGAAGCCACTGAATGTCTCCCTGTTTCAGCTGCGTCAACTTCTAAGTGGGTGATTGGACTAAGAACATTTTAAAGTACCTTCAAGCGACAACATTGTCATTCTTTGGTTAAGTAATTCTCACTACGGGGGTTCAACAAGTAAACTGATTTTGAAATATAGCCAAGAAATGAGAAATTCAAACTGTTAAGTCTTCAAGTTAGTTGCAGCATAATTGTGGGTTTTACTGTAGCAGGATTTGGAATGGGACTTCCAGTTGTCATAGAATTTCATTTAAAGCTTATAAGCTGAGAATATTTGGTAACAAATTCTACCATGTTCTAAAGAGAGAAGCTAGATACTTCTGTACAAACCTCTGTAAAGTGTCCAGTGACAATCACACCTAAGAGCTGACATAAGGCCACACGTCCATGACAGAGAGAAAAGTACATAAAGGATCCTTCATAGTTGACAAGATTGTGGCATTTACCCTTCTTGCCCTGTGCTTTCAATTCCCTGACACAAATCAAGTGAGGGAAGGCCAAGGGAGCTCCTCATAAAGAGTACTTGTTTTCTAGCAGAGGACACTTTAAAAACATTTTTTTCTTTTATTGATTCTAGAGAGAGGGGAAGGAAGGGAGAAACAGAGGGAATCATTGATGTGAGAGAGAAACATCCATCAGGCCTCTTGCACACGATGTCCAACCAACCAAAGCCACACTGGCCAGGGCCCAGTAGAGGAGAGTTTTGTTGCTTTCATCCTCCCGTCTACACCATAGTTGTTGAGCTATAGAAACAGGTGTGCCTGCCCCATCCCGGCACCAGAGAAGAGGAGCATAAAATAATTCTTGGCAGAACTCAGGGTCTTAGAGTTTGGGAGCACATACGAACACAGAGCTCCTCACCTGGAAAAATGTTTGGGACAACCATCAGTATATTATGTGGAGAGAGGACAACAATGGGGCGAACTGAACTTCTATAGTTTGGAAAAGCAAGAGTTTCCCAGCGGTCAACTCAGTGTTACAGAAGGTAACTAGACTCAGGTATCTGGAAAGGACTGCTCCATGTAAAGATGTGGGGAACACAGAGATACACCAAATGCAAAAGGGGAAGGATCCTGAAGAGTTTAGCTAGAGACTATCTCACCTCATCAGGGACTTGTGCATGTGGGGGACCCTGTGAGGGGGGTTGTCCTCTCAAGTGAACCTCATGAAAAAACTAGCATTTCAATGCCCTCCATGGAACAGGATATTTGATAGCTAAGACAACTAGAGAGACAACATCAGCTAAAATACCCCCCAAACCTCTGCTCCCTTATCTGTCACTATGTGCACCTCATGCCTTGTCCCTTGTTGCAAGTTTAAATTATAAAACTGGTATAAGCTATCAATGGATTGAGTGCCAACCTGCAAACCAGGAGATCACTTGTTCCATTCCTGGTCGGGGCACATGCCTGGGTTGCAGGCCAGGTCCCCATTTGGGGGCATATGAGAGGCAGATGATCAGTGTCTGTGTCTTACATTGATGTTTCTTCTCCTCTCTCCTTCTCCCTCCCTTGCCCTCTCTCTAAAAATAAATTAATAAAATCTTAAAAAATAAAATTGTATAAGCCATTTGGGATCTTTTTATTAAGAGGCTGGGATCTCTGAAGTCAAAATTACCTGGAAAAGTGGGATTGCTTAACTGAAAGTATATTGAGAAATGATGCTCTAATAGGGAATTGAAGACCAGGTGATGTAAGCTTTGTAAAAAGTGTATTCCTTTAAGCTGGGTTTCAGACATTATACAACTGGCTTCCTGAAAAAAAATGAGATCAATAAGCTTCAGAATTTCTGCAGTCAAGACAAGCCTCTATTTTCTTTTTCTTTTTATAAGGTCTCTAGGGGCAATGTCTCAAAAGCAGAAAGTTATGGAGCAGCAAAGGGCCAGTAGGTGTTTACTAGGATGAATGATGAAGATGTGAAGCAACTGCAATGAAAAACAAAACAAAAACAATGACCTAGGAAGAAGTGGTAAGAATTCCCCTTATGAAAAAGCCCCTTCTGGAAGGAAGTTATGATTTCAAAAAGCTTTAGCAGGAGCCCAGAATCTGGAATTTATTCCATAAGCATTCACTGAGTGGCTGCAATGATTCACAAAGGCACCCTGTACTCCTCTTTTCCCTGCCCTCTTTTTCTGCATGTGTGCACATGGACTCAGGTGTTACAGCTGGACTCAGGTATTAAAACTGTTCTTGTATGTGAATATAAATTTATTTTAAGTATTACATGTCTTATCATTGTAACAACTTCATTGCAATATGTTTTCAATGATTGGGCTACATAGAGACCTAGTCACTTCTGGCCAAGATGGAGGCATAGATAGATACACTTTGCCTCCTTACACAACCGAAAGAAGGACAACAACAAATTTAAAAACAGAAAATGACCAGAACTGCCAGAAAATTGAACCGTATGGAAGTCCAACAACCAAGGAGTTAAAGAAGAAACATTCATCCAGACTGGTAGGGCAGCTGGGATAGAGAGGACTCATGGCAAGGTGGCAGCTGATGGAGCGGGCCTACATTTGTGTGTGGATAAACTGGGAGGAATAACTGAGAAGTGAGACAGACCACCCAATTCAGGGTTCCACTGTGGGGAAATAAAGCCTCAAAACCTCTGATTGTGGGGGTTGAGGCAGCAGGAGAAACTCCCAGCCTCACAGGAGAGTTCATTGGAGAGATCAACAGGGTCCTAGAATGTACACAGGCCCACCCACCCAGGATGAAGCACCAGCAGGCACTAATTTGCTTGTAGGTAGTGGGGGAAGTGACTGAAAACTGGCAGAGAGCTGAGCAAGTGGCACTGTTCCCTCTCAGACCCTCCCCTACAAACAGCGTCACAGTGATGTGGGTTGCTCTGGCCCGGTGAACACCCAAGGCTCCGCCCCTTACTATGTAACAGGTCCGCCAAGACAACAAAAATGGCCGAAGTGAAAGAACAGATCAAAGCTCCAGAAAAAATACAACTAAGCGACAAAAAGATAGCCAACCTATCAGACGCACAGTTCAAAACACTGGTAATCAGGATGCTCACAGACTTGGTTGAATATGGTCACAAATTAGATGAAAAAATGAAGGCTATGCTAAGTGAAATAAAGGAAAATATACAGGGAATCAACAGTGATGGGAAGGAAACTGGGACTCAAAGCAACAGTATGGACCAGAAGGAAGAAAGAAACATTCAACTAGAACACAATGAAGAAACAGAAATTCAAAAAAATGAAGAGAGACTTAGGAACCTCCAGGACATCTTTAAACATTCCAACATCCAAATCATAGCAGAAGGAGAAGAGGAAGAGCAAGAAATTGAAAACTTATTTGAACAAATAATGGAGAACTTCCCCAATTTGGCAAAGGAAATAGACTTCCAGGAAGACCAGGAAGCTCAGAAAGTCCCAAAGAAGTTGGACCCAAGGAGGAACACACCAAGGCACATCATAATTACATTACCCAAGATTAAACATAAGGAGAGAATCTTAAAAGCAGCAAGAGAAAAGGAGATAGTTACCCACAAAGGAGTGCCCATAAGACTGTCAGCTGATTTCTCTAAAGAAACCTTACAGGCAAGAAGGGGCTGGAAAGAAGTATTCCAAGTCATGAAAGGCAAGGACCTACATCCAAGATTACTCTATCCAGCAAAGCTTTCGTTTAGAATGGAAGGGTAGATAAAGTGCTTCCCAGATAAGGTCAAGTTAAAGGAGTTCATCATCACCAAG
>VMDR010022200.1:0-16351 GCA_007922815.1 Macrotus californicus
TTCTCTTTGGTCTCTTTTTGCCCTAGAAGGAAAGGCCAAAGAGGATTTATTTTTCCTGCTGTAATAGTGGGATGGGATGTCTGCCATTATGATTTTCACGGTGGAGACATTTCAACTGAGGACTTGCCTGTGTCTCAAATAGTCTGGAAGACCACTTGTTTGATAACATGTCAGTATGCTAACGCACAAAAATCTTGCTGTACTTACTATGAGCTATAAGATGAGATGAACTTTAAAGGAGCTCTACTAATAAATAAAAGTAGCTAAAGGACCTTCCTATTGGCAGTGTCATGCAACAGAAAGACTTATGCTTTTTACTAATCCAGGCAATTGTCCTTCAACTTTTGTTAAGTGAATCAAAACAGCCCTTGACCCCAAAACTTTCTTGACTCCTTAACTCTTGCCACACTTTTTTGTTCACTCCGGTTTTCTAATAGATACCCACAAAAATCATGTTTAAACTTGGGGAAAAATACTCCTGATCTGAGGTATGATTAAGTAATTGATGTAATTTATTTGATACACACATTATAATGCAAGCAAACATAATTGCTCTTAATAGGTGAGAATAACAGATGTTTTGAGAAACAATATTCTGTATCAAATCATGTGTTTTTATAAAGTAGCTAACCTCATTAACTTTGTTAATTAAATAAATGTCCTTTCTGAATCACTTTCTTCTTTTTCAAAAAAAATAGGTGGTGTTTGCATTGCCCAATCACAGAAAATTCCGCGTGAACCAAGACCTGGAGAATTTGAAAAAATTATCAAACGCCTGCTAGAAACACCTAACGCTCGGGCAGTGATTATGTTTGCCAATGAAGATGACATCAGGTGCTGATTACTCTTCTTCCTTATGTAGGATCAGATTTGTGGCCCACATCTTTTTTTATAACAAGTTTCATATTCAATATAAAATCTTGTGAGATTTCACAGGAATTGCAACATTCTTATGCAATTACAGATTGCCTTCTGGTACACGGAGACCCGGCAGCCTTCTAGTTTCTAAGTCTGAAATGTCTATAGAGTAAAACCTGGGGGCTGAAAGAAGTGAGACAAGTAAGGATGATAGAATAAAGTGGATGAGGTTAAGAATAAAGCTAGTTAACAGCTACTGGAGTTAAAGTTGCCAGTATATTTCCTTTAGGAGATAAGACCAGGCAGTTAGAATGACAGACTGATTGTTTAATGGTGACCTACTGAGTGTATATAACTTGATATAGCTGTCTTGTAACATTCATAAGTGCAGTGTTTCTTGATAAATGTGGTATGTTTTATTTATTTTTACTCCTATAGGAGGATATTGGAAGCAGCGAAAAAATTAAACCAAAGTGGGCATTTTCTCTGGATTGGCTCAGATAGTTGGGGATCCAAAATAGCACCTGTTTATCAGCAGGAAGAAATTGCTGAAGGGGCTGTGACAATTTTGCCCAAAAGAACATCAATTGATGGTAAGTATGCAACATAGAGAATTTGTTTTCATTTCAATGAAATCAAAACTCAAAGGCAAAACTAGAGTATCAGCATATAATGAAACACACCCATTATTGCCTACTCTGGATAGAATTTTCAGTTCTGATGGTGAACTCACCAAGACAATAACTACTTAACCCAGCATCTTTTTTTCTCCAGAGGAGTACCTATTGAATATTTTTTAAGAAAGGCAATTATAGTTGGCCTTAGTTCTATGATGTTAGCGACTTCCATGATGTTGCCCTCTAAGTTCTCATATTTCCATGGGCATGTGTGACGGTTACAGCACTGTTGGAGAGAGAGAGTGCTTGCTCCGCAGAGAAGGAAGAGATGATGCTAGGTTGACCCTATGGGTAGAGTATACACTACAGCAAAGATGTGAAGCATCCTTGAAAGGCAGTCTGTCTCCCAAATGTCTTTGCCAATGGTCTTGATAGTGATTGAAATTCCCACCTTTCCCATTATCCTTTTGAGTGAGGCTTTATTTCCAGGTGGTCTCCCTTCAATGAGGTCATTAACTTAGCAGGCTGACACTTTAGCCCATTACCCATGACTCCAGAAGACTACATTAGTACTGATTAGTTAATTGAATTAGCTAAAAATGGAACATATAGGACTGATAAATTTGGAGGTGGGTAGAAGTATAGAAGCCTGAAATATTACCCCCAGCTAGGAGTGAGCGAGAGAGAGAGAGAAAGAGAGAGAGAGAACATGAAAATGAAAAAGTCCAAGTTGGTTCTGAATAGTTAACATGATGTCAGGAGGTTGCTGGTCACTGCCACTGGGAGACACAGAAAAGAGGGAGAGGTTGAGATGATGACATCAACAACAGGCTTTTCTGTCACGGTCATCCCTAGAGCCAGGTGCCTGAATGGTGAATGGTTGGGGTGGAAATATTGTCCACTGATTCCTCCTGGCTTTTGCCATAAGGGAAGCTTTTAGTTCTCCCCCACTAATTAATGTATTTTGTTTGTTGTTTAATGCAATGATCACAATATAACATCATATCTATTTAAGATCTCTGATAGTAATTGGTTTTGATTATGAAAGAATATTAAAATGATGCCTTTCTTCTTTAAAATAGGATTTGATCGATACTTTAGAAGCCGAACTCTTGCCAATAATCGAAGAAACGTGTGGTTCGCAGAATTTTGGGAGGAGAATTTTGGATGCAAGTTAGGATCACATGGAAAAAGGAACAGTCATATAAAGAAATGCACAGGTAGCCACTTAAATGTTTCCTTGGTGCATTTGTTTTTTTCATTACCTGAGAAATGAGGTTTTTCTATGTGGATAGTGATAAGGGTATTTTCTGTATCCTTGAGTCTCTTGTTATAGTTTGTGAGCAGGGCTGACATAGACTGATCACTCAACAAGCTCATTGGTTCTTACAGTTAACTAGGTATTTATTGGAGATGAGCCATGTGCTGGGATATTTTAGTCCTATTTAAAAAAGCATTTATTGAGTTCCTACTTTGGGCAAAGCACTTTATTGGGATTGGTGAGATATGGACAAATAAGCAATACATGATATTGTTCTCCATTTAGAATGTAGTAAAGATGATGAATCATAATTTGCTATAAGACCCTGTTTTTGAAAAACTGTTTTAATCCATGTCTCCTATAATACTGTTGTCTCCAATATCCTACATAGCACTAGCAGCTATAATTTTTAATGATTTGTTTCATCTATCTTGTGCTTAAAAATAATAGCAATATTAAATATTCATAGTTTAAATGTAGGAATTAAACATTTTAATTGCACATATCATAATTATTCTATTATAACATAGAAATATATATGGAATATTAAAAATTACTTAGAGCTAAGTATTAAATTTAACAAGGTCATATACATTTTTAAAAATCCATTTTACATATATTTTATATTATATAAGAAACTGACACACAGAAAAGGAAATTTAAAGGCTACTATTTATAGCATGATAAAACATTAGATGGGTAATGTTAACAAAGATACATAAGTCCTCTGCCAGGGGTGTCCAACCTGTGGCCTGCAGGCCACATGCAGCCCAGGATGGCTGTGAATGCAGCCCAACACAAAATCGTAAATTTACTTAAAGCATTATGAAATTTTTTGTGATTACATGTTTCAGTGTATTTTATGTGTGGCCCAAGACAACTCTTTTTCCAGTGTGGCCCAGAGATGCCAGAAGGTTGGACGCTCTCTACACTGAATACTACAGGACTTGAAGGAGTGTTTTACAGCCACTCATCCCTCCCTCACTCCCGTATTTTGATATATTCTCCCTTCCCTCTATTCACTTCCTTTGGAAAGAGCTGTTCAAATAAAAGATATACTATGAGAAATGCTGGAGTGGACATATAAGGAGAGTGAGGGTGAAGATGTGGAGGGATGTGCCTTCAAGCTCCCTGGGAGCTGGGCACTGTTCCAGGAGCTGAAGTGAGGGAGGGAGACAAGGTGCTTGCCTCACAGAGCTTACATTCGAGTGGGAGGAGACAGACACTAAGTAAGTAAATGTAGAAAGGAACAGAGACTTCCAGATGTTGAGATGTGCTTACAGGAAATACAACAGAGTAAATGTGAAAGGGTGACCAGGTGGTATTGGCAGGGAGGGTGGCAATTAGATTGTGCAGTCACAAAATGCTGCACCTAGGAGGTGTCATTTGAGATGAAACCTGAATAGATGGAAGGTGTCAGCTGTGTGAAGATATGAGGTCAGCCCATTGCAGGATCTCGGGCAAGTCTCTTTTGTTCAAGGTACAGAAAAAAGGTATAGGGAGGCTGGAGTGAGTGAGAGTGAGGTAGTGAGTGAGAGGGAGCGTGAGGGCAGATGAAGCTAAAGAGATAGGCTGGGGCCAGGTCGTATGAGTTCTTGAAGTTTTTTCTAGAAGCTCCAGAGCTGAGGGGTATGGGCTTTATCCTTCGTATAGGGTAGAACTCCTTGAGGCTTTTTATCCAGGGCATTGCTCAGGTGCCTGTTTCAAGAAGACACCTCTGGCAGAAGTGTAAGTAGGATTGGAGATCACAGAAGAGAAAGGAAAAGGGTCAGTTAGGGCCCATCAGCAGTTCTGGTGATGGGCAGTCATGGCCTAAACAAGGGCTTGTGAGTTACAGGGAAGATCACAGTGGACAGAAGTCTAGTAAGTAGTGTTTACACTACCTGGTGAGTGATTAGCACTATGGGTGGTAATTAGTAGTGGAGATTCTGAATATTAAATCTCTACCAGCTAGGTTTAGGAAAATGGTGATGTGTTTACTTAACAGAGAAGACAGAATGAATGGTGGATTTGGAGGGACTAATGAATTTGGTAGCCCCTATGGAACTGCCCAGCAGGTGGCAGCATAAGGTCTGGGACCCCACCGAGTGTTCGGCACCAAAAATACATATTAGGGAGTGGCAGATGGAGACCTGGGAGTTAAAGACAGGGGCAGAGACATAAATGCCACTGGAGATTGAGCAGAGATGAGGGATGACAATTGAAGACTCCAGGGGAGGAACCAGGAAAGGAAACTGAGTAGGTGAGTTTAAGAAGGAGATGAACTGAAATCCAATGTCTTCTTAGTTTCCAGGAAATAAGATGGGGTGCACTCAGTTTCAGTGCTGCAGAGGCATGGCTGAGGCATAGGAAGAGAGAGAGAGAGAGAGAGAGAGAGAGAGAGAAAGAGAAAGAGAAAGAGAGAGGCACTCAGGCTGTGAGACAGACTGGAATAAAGTAGAGGAAAAAATGCTTGTTCAAGAAGTTTGGCAGAAAAAGAAAGTAGATATGGCAGGAGAACTTGGGAAAGAAGCAGGGGTGCAGGTGTTTTCTTTAGGATACAGCACATGGAAGCATGTTTTCAGATAAATGCAGTATTCAGAAAGAATAACTAGAACAAGAGAAATTAAATGTAGAGTAGGATATTGACAGAAACTTTAGGGAGAGGCATGAAGAGGAAGGTATTATTTTTAAATAATGTGAGGAAGCTGAAAGAAAGATATGGACAAATGTATATAAGCAGAGGGGAAAATTCTATAATTAAATGGTAAATTTGGACATAGATATTAGGGAAGTTCAGAAAATATATGACTAAGTTCAAGTTGTAAAATTCAAAGCTTCATGGAGGGGGTGAGTGCTTGCTAATAAAGACTTGAGGAAGAGCATTCAAGATGAGGGACAAGGTGTGTCAGCAGAGCAAAGACGTGGAGTAGGACCCGGAGATGTGTGAGGAAGAGTGGATAGGTCCAGCTCATTGGAAAAGGGGTGCATGTTAAGGAATAGTGAGAAATAAAGAAGGTCTACTTTATAGGAGAATTTGGAAGGAGAGTTATGAACAGAGTGCCCTCTGTTTTTCATTCAGATATATTTTATACCATGTTTAATTCTGAACTCTGAATGTTATTATTTGATCATCTACATATTCATAGCCTATTGTTGTTTAGACTGTTTAATGAAAATTTACTAGTTAATGAATTGGGTGAACACAGTTCTTCTTACGTACATTACATATAATAAAATTGGTAGGAAATTAGTTATTAACTAATCACATAACTTCTAACAGATAATTTTCAGAATACCCGATTTCTCTAAACTCATATTTTCCAAAAATGTTGAGGAGTATAGATGCCCTTTAGTGTCTGTAAGTGTGTTGGATACTTATTGCAGGCATAAATACCGAACTGGGTTGTAGTAGAACCCTGACTTGCTGCCATGTCTGCTTTAGATTCCTTTGATTTATTTGGGTGTTAACAATCTGTCCAATTAAAACTATTTCTAGCACAATGAAAATGATGTTTATTCTAAGTGCTAGGGCAAAGATACCCTTAGGGAACAAGGTCAATAAACAGATTTTCATCCAAATTCCACTGTGGATAATACTGAAATAACTTGTTGCTAGGTAGAAAATAAGTATATAATGCAACATCCTAACTTAATTTAAACAAACAAACGAAAAACAGTAACACATGAACATTTCCAAATTGTGAGAGAACATTCTTATGCCCCAAATCACCATTAACACCCAGTACTCTTCTCTGTTTCTGGGAAAGTAAAGATGATCTAGCACCTTAACGGTCAAATGTCCTTAAGAGGAAAAATTGACAGGCTGTTCATGAGTAGAAGTGTCCAGGGTGTGAAAATCATTTATATTTCCAATTTGTCCAATTCCACCTAATTTAGAAATGAATGTATACAGATATGCAAGTTTCAAAATTTGGCCTCACAAGGTTTACATTTTAACTGCTCACAATAAGTCAAAAAAGGAACTCTGTGGAAGTGGGATACCTACAGAGTCCCTTTTGCTGTATTTAGAGCATTATTTGTGAGTTATGTTTTGAGTAAAACTTTACCTTAAGCAGTGCTAATCTGTGAACATAATTATTTTCTTCCACTGGGGGCAATACTGGCACAATGTATTTACATGGATAAGAGAGTTCTTCCCAGCAGGGTAGGGCTTCTGTCATATCAATTTTCAGGCGACAGAATGTCTTCAAGCAGTGAGGAGCATACTCTTCCTAAAATTAACTCAGCGCAGTTTACTGAAATGATATTCCCTCCTAGAATCTCAGGAAAGCTTTCAAAAAGATGTGATATTACTGTTAACTTTGATATGCTGGCCAAATTCCAAAGTGAAGTAATTCCTACCATCCACTTAGCTATTTATGTAGTTGTTATTGCTTCTGAGGTCTGCTGAGTTCTGAAAGCTACAACTACTTAATCCTACTTAAAATTCCCTTTGTCTTCTCAAGAAGAAAGGGATCTTTTATACCTGTTATCAGTGGTGGTGTTATTTTAGAGACATTTATCTGACCTCTTCTTTTTTCCCTCCCTGTTCCACTCTCAAAGTTAATGCCTTTCTACTTCTCAAACAAACACGCACACCCTCCTCAAGAATTGTGACTCTTCATCTCTCCCTGTCTTCGCACCTTTTTCATACATCTATTTCCCCACGCAGGCCTCTGCCTGAATACTTCTTCCACTGCTCCCCTTCACCTCATTTTTTCTTCCTTACCTGACATTGTTTTGTTCGGCAAGACTCTCACTGGTAGTGGAGAGGATTTTTTTGTTTTGTTTTGTTTTGTTTTGTTTTATTTTGTTTTGTTTTGTTTTAGGTCTCACTTAACTTTTTTACTGGCTATTGTGCTGAATTTTTGTCTTTTAGAGAGGCCTAATTAGTGAGGACTGCAGGGATCTGTGTATGTTCCGCTGAGCTGGTCCTCAAAGGCAGACTCCCTGCTGGTCATACTCTTTGGCCTTGACTTTCACTTCTCCATCATGAGTTGTGACAAGCTCTGCCCTTAATAAAACAATATCCCCTGACCAACCCAATAAATCCAGTCAGTTCCATATAACATCTTAAAGCCTTCCTTTTGCTCTATCCATCCATCCATCTATCTCTCCTGCCATCATTTAGTCACTTTTATTTATTTTGGATAGCCTGCCTTGTACCAGACACTGTGCTGCCAATATAGAGACAAAGAACAGATCACCCCTGTCCTCAGGTTGCGCGCGCGCGCGCACACACACACACACACACACACACATATATATATATATACTGTCTTATTGAATTTGAAGTGCTTTCCTTGTCTGTTGGGTTTCAATCCCCAGCCAGGAGGTTGGGCCACTGATGTGCCTGACACTCAGATGCTGAGTGATGGTGAGCAGATGTTACTTGAAATGGCCTATTGATTCTTATTTATGATGATAGAAATAATGGTAATGGAAAAAGCAATGCACAAATATGTTTCTTCTCATAAACAAGCGATTCTGTCATTGAACCAAATAGCAGGCTCAATAATTAGCTCTCTGAAAGACCTGTCAGTTTTTTTCTAGTGCCAGAGTAACTAGATATCTTTCAGGTGTAACTGCCTCTCAATAGTCCTCTATATGCTTTGGGAGACTATGAAGGGTGGAAGCTTTGACCCGTTCACCCAGGACTCATGGAAATCATATAAGTGAATTAGGTGGTTAGTGAGGGGGATAGATATACACCGTTTGACTTGGTTATTCAGAATGAAGGGAAGCTAAGATAATGTTCCCTGTGTTAAAATGTGTTCTGCCATTCCCGTTAGTCTCTTGCCAAGAGTAAAACTCTGTTGGGGACAATGTCTTTACATTAGCACCATGAGGTGGCAATGAACCCACATGCTTCTCTTCTTAGCAAGTAAAATAGAAGAAATCTCAGAATTACATATTTATGTCACTTCTGAGATTCCATATTGAATTCCAGTAGACACATATGAGATAACAGAACAGATATTGATTTTTGAGACATACTAGACTTTAGAATTTTACAGCTGGGATGTAAAATGAAGACCATCCTCTCTTTCTAAATGAAGAAACTAGAATTTAGAGGAATTCAGTGAATCGTTAAAAAAAATCACACAGTCTCAGAGTTGTAACTAGAATCCTGATCTGTTTTATTTGAATTTGTGCTTGACTTTTATATCCTTGATTTATTTTATTATTTACTTATTTCAGAGTTTTTACCACATAGTTGAAAAGTATTTTTCTTTTTTCTCTGTATATTTTATGTATGACAGAAATGAATTATGAAATTTTAAAATTACATCCATAAAGTGAAATAAAAATAATGTATTGGTGGTTACCTAGTCCTATAGAAAATAGTAAATATTTTAATATTCTTCACATTGTTTTTAATGATATATATAGTTTCTGTGAGTGGGTCTTGAACAGAAAAAACTTTTTCATCCAGTTCACTGGCCCCTTGCCATTTATAAAAGTAGACTGAGGATTATATTTAAAAAATAGGAGAAACTATCCATTGCAAGCTTCTATAACTCCAAGTCCAGTGGCGCTGAGTTATAGCCATTCACTTTGCTAAGTTACAGTTAGTTTGCTCATTCGTTCACTTTTTTATAGAAAAAAAATTACCTACTTAAAAGCAGTGTGGGAAGCATTTTAATGTATAATAGCACTTCCCGAACTTTGGTGTGCATGCAAATCACCTGACCACCTGGTTAAAATGCTAATTTTGATTTTGTAGGTCTGGGGTGAGGCAGTCTGCATTTCTGACCAGTCCCGGGTGATATGGAAGGTGATAGGCTCTGGGTCACACTGTGAGTAACGGGGATATGAGAGTTAGTTTATCGAGATAGCAGTGACATCTGACATTTAGCAGAATAAAAAATATTCAACTGTGCTAAAGACTACTGCTAAACCCACAGTGTTCCACAGAAGATCATCTAAATAACACTTTAAATTGTAAAATGTAAAAAGTTACAAGATAAAGCCTGTGTTGTGTGTATAATCTTCAATAAGTATTTAAATTAATAAAGTATAAGATACAGTAATGTGTGTGTGTGTGTGTGTGTGTGTGTGTGCCTGCCTGTCTCCTCATTAGAAAATTTGGAAGGAGAGAGCTCAAATTTAAAGGAATGAGTACAGATGCACTTGTATCTCCAAAATTTGCAAAGTAGATTGCAGTTTGCCATGTCAGGATTCAAAAATATTCTTCAAGCTTAAAAGAAGACTGCACTGTCAGTCATAAATGCATATATATAGAGGAGTTGCAAAGGTTCATAGAGACCATTTTTCTCACTTTTATTTTGCAGAAAAGGAAATCGAGGTTCATCTAGCTTAAGTGAGTTGTCTAAATCCATAAAGCTACCTGAAGGTGATGATGGCACTGAAATCTGATTTGACACTTGATTCTTTCCTTAATCCTTTTCTGTTCTGAATGAAGGCCTTTCCCATCAAGGGACTGAATTTCACTGACCCATTCTACTCTTTTTTCCTGTTCTGGTGGCCTGAATATTTTCCCAGTGGCTGTCTAAGGTTAAATATTTCCTCTTTGTGAAGCTCCCTGACTACTGAGGGGGTCAGATCAACACTCATGGTCTGAGAAGACTAGTACTGCTTGACTTATAGAAGCATAAGGAAGTACCCTCTGATTAGAGGGAACTTTGCAGGTACATAAAGTCTTGCACTTTTCCGGAAATAACTTAAAATAGAGGAAAGATCCATTCTACAGAGTCAAAATGAATTTAGGAGTCTGGGAATCCCTTTCTGTAAAGCATACAATAGACTCTGGCATTAGCTTGATTGGTTGAGTTTACATGTGTCTGGATGAACATGACCTCTGGAATATTATACTGAAGGACTCAGGAATGGAAAAGGGAATACGGGCAATTGAGTGGCAAAGCATTTTTGAGAACCATTTATTTGAAGACCCACAGCAAGACTTGGGTCAGTGAAGATAAAGCAGTGGGTAGAAAAGTACAGAAACACAAGAAAATATTTCCCTCAATGCTTATTAAACTGCAATGGAGGGAACCAGTTCATTAAAACAAAACAAAGAAAGAAAGTATACAGATCAACATTAGGAAGATGTAATATTCCTAACCCCTAAAAGAGAGTACAGAACAGATGCATATAAAGGGCTAATTACTTGCATCACGAAAGGATTCAGACAAGATGAAGAGGTGATTAGTATGATTATCTCAAACAGAGGGAAGCACACAGGCCAGCAGACTAGAGGAACTGAACAAGTTCAATATGGCATCGTAGAGTGTATGATGGGAGAATAGCAAGAGAGAAGCATAGGGACCTAGCTGAAGCAGAGATTATGTAAGATTTTATGTCTCATGAGGGAGTGGAAATTTGTTCTGAAATGCAACAAACAGATACTTAAAGGTTTTAAGCAGATCAATGACATAACTGGATTTCCACTTCAGTAGGATTATTCTGGCTGTTGCATAACACTGAGGAAGAGACCAGTTAGACATTATAGTAACTTCTGTAGAGGTGGCAGTGGCCCAGGTTATTATAGCTGTACTGCATTGGACATGGAGAAAAGTGGATGGATGTGAAAGATATCTAATTAGATGGTTAAGTGAGTCTGAAGCTGAGAGAAGAGGTCTTGCTGTAGAGACAAAGTTGGGACTCACTGGCCTACAAATAAGTCTGGGTGAGACAGACCCAGAAAGTATGTGAAGAACAAATTGCAGGGAGCCCTATTCAGAGCTCAAGGGATGCAGACTTTCAGGAATGTGGTGAAGGAGAAGATCCTGGGATTCTATTTTTTTCTGAGAATTATTCTTAATAACAATGGGTGAACCCCCCCTAAGGACACATCTCTGATCTACAACCCTATCTTCCCTCAGTGTCTCTGCAGCTACAACTGACTGCTTTAAGGCTGGGTGCTTAACCCAGACTGGATCATCAGAACCCTTCCAAGGCATATTTGAAAATGAAACTGAAGAGAAAGATTGGTTTCTTTTGGGGTGTTGGGCTGAGGCTGTGAGATGGGAGGTTGGGAAGGTTGTCGGGTTCTTCAACACGAGGAGGAATTTGGCCTGGAAGAAGGATACTTACATGTGGACAGAAGAGAGCCGACAAATGGAAAGGGTTCTGGCTGTGATCCGGACCTCAGCTGCGCCCTTCCTGCAGGGATGTGAGCTAGGGCACGATACTTCTAATTAAGTTTTCCCATCCTTAGCTAGCAACCTAGTGTCCAGACTAACATATGTTGGTAATACTGGGGAAGACTAGAGGAGATAATATGCATAAAGCTCATTGCCTGCTATATGGGGAGCACAGCAAGTACTGCTGCTTGCTTATCCAACGGCAATCTCCCTTTCTTCTAGGTCAGCAACATCTGATAGAATGATCTATGACAAGGACAATTTTCTATATCCGCGTTGTTCAATGAAGTAGCCACGAGACAAGTGACTATTGGTCACTCGAAATGTGACTAGAGGACTCAGAGACTGATTTTTAAATTTTACTCAATTTTAATTAGTGTACATTTAAATGTTAATAGCCACACGTGGCTAGTGGCTATTGTATTGCACAACATAGGTCTGGGCTGACAGACCCACGGCACGACAGTTTTGTTTTAGTGCGTGTCCCATGTAACCCTGTTAATTCGGATTGGTCTGACCCAGTCACAGTGGTCCTACCCTGCCTGCCAGCTTTGTTGAAAGGGAAACCTGTAATGCAGGTCTGGTCAAGGACATAGATAGGAGAGTCTCACAGGACCCTTCAGGGAGTAGAGGGTGGGGAGTTCTCCTGGCAATGGGAAGATGGAACTGCAGCAGGGAAGTCACACTGATGATAGTGCCATACAAAAGCAGAGGAAACCTCCGTCACTGCCGACGTCTTTAAACGTGAATTAACCAGCCTGGAATGCCCTTCCATTCTTGAGATACAAGATAATAATAAAGTTCTCATTTTAAAAGCCATTTTGCATTGGCTTTTCTATTATTTGTCACCGAAAGCATCCTAACTAATATAATGTATTATCAATAAATGGAAATTATTTATTTAATATAATGTGAATAAGTCTCATTTTAAGATATGAGGAAAATTAAGATTCTAAAATAAATCAGGAGGTTAATATTTGCCATGCAGACAAATTGTTTATATTAAATGGATTCACCACAGGTTTCTTAAATACTGACTTTCCAGTTAGTGAATATAAAGTTAAACAGAAATACAGCTTTTCAGAAATATTTCACTGAGATATATTTCTATATAAGTTGCAGAATTATAAAACACACATATTAGAGAATATGCCTTAATTTATCAAAATAATTCATCTCTGAATTCCTTTAAACAACATGCCCTCTAGTCTACGAAAATATTATTTTACAGATGATGGTAGTATGCTATTTATCACCAAGACAATAATTTAGCTAAGCTTTTTTGTTTGCATTGTAAGTGATAACCTGTTCAAAGTGCTTACAATTTTATCAACTAAATTATAAGACCTAAGAAGAACTACATGTTTCTAAATATTGTGTTTTCTTTGTCTAGTGAAACTCTCAGCCTCATTGGTTAGACACTTAAACCCTGCATCTGAGCTGTGTGATCTTGGGCCAGCAACTTAACCTCTAAGCATTCTTACTAAATTCTCATTTTTCCTGTCTCTAGGTTTTGGTGGTGACAATGGTGGTTGTTACTGTTGTACCTCTCCTTCATGAAGGCCATTGAAACTGCTCTGGTTCTCCCTTCTATTACCACAATTCTCTATGGCTAAAACATTGAGCTTATATATAGAACTTGTATTGTTTCAGAAATGGAACTTATTTCTTTGTGCACCTCTCCACTCTATGTGCCACCGTGAGCTGACTTGGAATGTGGCTATTTGTTGAAAAAGGAGTTAGTATTCTGACCAAGAGGTGATGTCATTCCACCCCTGTATAACTCTCCATTAAACCACTGACCCATAGAGAACCTTTTAACCATAGGTTTATTTGCTTACATCACTGTGGCCAAATGGTTAGGATTGTAGATTTTCATTTGGGAAAATGATTAATATCTTTCATTAAGGACATTAAAATGCTGGCATGAATTTCCTTTTTGTTCACGGTTCGTGAAACACTAAAGCTTTTCCTAGACTTGCTGTGGGAGGTGGGAATATGCTCTACATCTGTCTACTACCCAGATCTTTTTCAGAAAGTATATAGACAATGTTAGCTAAGCAATTAGGTAGAAGTGGTATTCAATTCTTTGCCAAGAGAGATCCAAGGTTCCAAATATGCCAATTCAGCAGACCACAGTGAAATTATCAAAGATTGAAGAAGGGCTCAGGAATCCATCAGGATCTGTGATGACTTAAATAAAGTTCAACCCTGTCAGCCAACAGAATATCAGAGGACCTTAGAGAAGAAGAAAACTTAGAGGTCATTGTGTCCCACGTTTTGCTGAGCTTCCTCTCTCAGAGTGATGTGAAATGAGGACAAGGAGTGCACAAACATTTAGGTTTTACCAATTCAGAATGTAGAACTGGTGAAGGCTTTTATCGGTGCAAAATGAGGCTTTCTCATTGACTCTAAATAGGCTTATTAGCAGCATACAGAAGGATTTCCACTGTGATCGTCACTTCGTCCCTAGTCAGAGTGAAGGCGGAGGTCTGAAGCAGGCTGATAGCTGTGGAAGTGAAAAGTGCCCGCAGACTGAAGCACAGAGGCTGGGCCGGCTGCCAGCTTTGGGTCCAGCACCCTGCGGAGTGCCACTTGGGCTGCTTTTGTGAAACAGAAGCCCTCTTTTGTGTATTTGCTCCTGTGAAAGGGAGCAGTGGCATAGCAGAAAAGCAAATAATTCACACTGGTTTAAGATGCCCACCTGCCCCTTCATCTTTAGCGCTGTTAGTTTACACTTCAATACATGGTCAACATTCTGAAAATTCTGGCTTGTTGCTTCCCAGAGGGGCTCCGTTAACTGGTATGAAGGTTTCATTCAGTAGAGTCCAAAAAACTGTTTAGCTTTTCCTCTCCTGCCTAATGGTAGATAGTATCTCTGTTACCTGATTTCTTTGTGGGATCAGTTTACACCATTCTAAAGCTGACACTAAGCCCGACCCACTTCAATTGCTATGCTGCCTGCTGGCTCATATTCTTCACCCAGGGCTGCAGGTTTAAGTAAATGTTTCAATTCAGGACAGGTGCTTATGGGGATGGGCAAACAATTCGTTTTTCCAGTTCTTAATAACTTGATGTGTATTTGGGATAAGTGTAGACAGGGTTGGGAAGAGCAGGAACGTGAAACTTGGGTAATCATTGGAGAAGAGGATGATGATGATGATGATTTGGATGAAATAAGCAGAGAGCAAGAATTGTCAAAAGAGGGGTAAACTCCACACAGTTACTCATCACAACCTCCCTTCTCTTCCTCTCAGAGACACACATACCATGTCTCACCACTGATGACTGTCTAACTTTGCAAGTGTTCCTTACGGAGCACCACCCTGTCCCCAGGGGACATTCTCCTTTGAGGGCTCTCTGGGCAGCTCAGTACTATCTTTAACATGACATGAATAATTTGAGAGTAGATTTACTTCAAGGAAATCTCTAGGAAATACTGTGTGCATTTGTATCCTACACATAATCTCATTATTCAGTCTGTGCTTGTGAAATCTTCTAAGTTGGTGACAGGTTTCACTTCCTAGGTCTTAGGTATCTGCCACCAACTGATTCTTTTTCATCTAAGAAAAAAGAGTCTCTCCTGGTTTGATTCTCAGGTGCATCTCATCCCTACCTCAGGTTCCAGATTGAAAACTACATTTTTGAGACACTCAGATGGACCATATATATCTTAGTCCACCTGACTCTCATCATCTGAATCTCTTGAATGAGTCTACTTTGTCTGGATACATTTCCAGAAGAATGTTCTCTACCTTTTCAAAATGGAGCCTTCCCTTCTTTTGGCTGTTTACTTGCTGCTCTAGTACAATTGTTCATTGCCATTCTAAGACCATGCTGGAGGAGAGGGGAGTGGGTCCCATTGAAGCCAACCATGGTGCTGCAACCATTACTTACGAATAAGGACCGAGGCTGAGATGCTTTTGGTTGAAGATGTTAGATGATGTGCGGTTTGTGCCAGAGTGTTGGTTCATCTGTCATGACATATTGAGTTCACTCACAGCAAGGCCAGTTGAAGAGCTGGCTTTGGGGATAGAGATACATAGTTAGTGGCTGCTCATAGGATAGAACTTTGGGATATCCAGAAGGACATTCTATTGTTGGAAGTACTTCCTTCACCTGTTTTCTAAGTGAGACTCCAGGAATAGGATACAAATCCCTTAATTGGTCTTACCTGACTAGGTCAGATCTCCTTGCCATGTCCCCATGGAACACTATATTCACTTTTATATGATCATCCAATTGCATATTTATTTGTGAGATTGGCTCATTGATGTTTGTCTCTTATTAAACTGAAAGCTCCATGAGGACAAGGTGCGTGTCTTTGTTGCTCGCCTTTGCTGCTTCCAGTATCCACTGTGCCTGCCACTTAGAAAACACTGGATAATTATTTGTTGAATAAATAACTGAATTTAAAAATACTTCTGTGGTATGTGATACATTCACTAAGTTTATGCTGTAATGAAAGACAGTTTTTCCTGGTAGAACACAATCTCCTTTTTTCTCCTATGTCATTTCTGGTTGCT
>VMDR010022201.1:0-16336 GCA_007922815.1 Macrotus californicus
AATACTGGCTCGATGGTAACATACTCCTTTAGTTTTTTCTTGCCTAGGAAGCTCTTTATTTGTCCTTCAATTTCAAATGATAGCCTTCTTGGGTAAACGTTGTCTTGGTTGTTGGACCTTGTTTTTCATCACTTTGAATATTTCATGCCAATCCCTTCTTCCCTGAAATGTTTCTGATGAGAAATCAGATGACAGTCTTATGAGAGTTCCTTTGTAGGTAACTAAATGCTTTTGTGGCTTTTAGGATTATCTCCTGTCTTTAAGCTTTGCCATTTTAATGATGATGTGTCTTGGTGTGGACCTTTTTGGTCCATCTGGTTTGGGAGTCTCTGAGCTTCCTTGAGTTGTGTGTCTTTTTCCTTCACCGGATTGGGGAAGTTTTCCATTATTTTTTCTTCAAATAAGTGCTTGATCTTTGCTCTCTTCTGCTCCTTCTGGTATCCCTATGATGCAGATGTTGTTACATTTCATGTTGTACCAAAGGTCTTTTAAACTATCCTCATTTTTTAAAATTCTTTCTTTTTGGTGCTCTGATTGGGTGTTTTTTCCTACCTCATCTTCCAAATTACTGATTTGACCCTCTGTTTCATCTAACCTACTGTTTATTCCTTCCAGTGCATTATTTCTTTCAGGCATTGTATCCTTTATTTCTGATTGATCCTTTTTTATGATTTCTATGTCTTTTTTCACACTGTTGAGCATCCTTGTAATCATTACTCTATACTCTATATCTGATAAATTGCTTGCCTCCATTTCATTTGCTTCTTCTTCTGGAAAATTATCTTGTTCATTCATTTGGGGCCTGTTTCTTTGTCTTCCCATTTTTTGCTGCCTCTTTGTGTTTGTTTCTATGTGTTACATAGGTCTGCAAAGACATTGTTGCAAACCTATGTCGGACGCTGCCTGTGACTTGCCCTGGGCAACCTGTTTAGAGATATCAGTGATCCACAGCTTGTAGCTCCCTCTGCCAGGCCTGGGCATATGCTGAAAGGACCAAACTGCTCACCAAGGTTGACTTTTACTAGCACCATGCCCAGGGGAGGGTCAGTTAATGTCTCAAAGCACCCAGGGATCTGCCACTGCCTATAGACTGTTAGGCTTTATCAATAAAAGAGCCTCTGGCTATACCCCTCAGGAGGGCTTGAACTTCACAGGGTGGGGTGAGAGGGATTCCTGTGGGTGGGGCTATTGTTTCCCCCAAGGCTGATGCTGCATGGAGTGGAGTGCTCTGCCTGAGAAAGACAGCCTTGCAGTATGGGGAATGACTGAGCACAAGGGCCCTGGCAGCAGACCCTTTAGCTTTCTTCCAGAGCCACCAACCCCAGACCCTTCTCTGCAGATCTAGTCTGTTCTGCCCTCCCTCCACCAGAGCCCAAGGTCTACCCACCCTCATAGACATTTTCTATTTTTACATAAAGTGTACAGAAAGTGCTCACTAACTAGGGGGACCACACCTCCTATTTTGTTCAGGACAGTTCTGACAAGTCCTTTTGTCTTGGTGGAATTAATAAAGCACCCTCTTCATTCTCTAAACTATCCCTGTCTGGAAGATAAATTGTATGTTCATCCCAACCCCAGCACATATTGGATGATTGATAAGAGAAAATCAAGATCAGTGTTTCTGGGTAGCATTCATTCTGCATTCCCGTGTTTTACCTGGAAGTGTAATTCAGCCTCAAAAATAAAGATTCAGGTTTCCTAATATAGGACTAAAAAGATTCCCCTTCTTTCTCCAGTTCTGTTCTCCTCTCTCTTAACCTTCCCCATTTTCTTCTATAAAAAATTAATGCAGTGATCAGGCCTGGCAGCCCAATGGAGCCATCAGGATTAAGGAGAGGGAGAGGCTATTGTGACAGAAGCAGAGAGACCCTACAGATCACCGGATTTCAGTGTTATTTTCTTAGTATTGTGATTTTAACTTTAACCTGGTGAGGAGATTTATAATACTTATCTGTAGAATTAACATTTGCCCTATTTCATCAGTAGCCTGAGTAGACTTAATCTGAGTTTCAAAACTGGGATTAATATTATTATAGTTACAGGTTTATTCTGTTTGTCCTTTGGCCTCTTCATTTCAGAACACCTAGAGATCATGGGAAAACAAGCCCTTTAACGTGTCATAAAATAAACACCTGCTGATCCCTTGGGAGACTCGCTAGGAATAAATGCACATTTATAGACGTTTTTTTGAGAAGGAACTCTAGGACGCCTCTGGCAGGAGCTCTGGACAGGCAGAGCAGGGCCCTTGAAATTCTCTCCTCCAGACAGAAGGTGTGACACAAACACTCCAATTAGCATTAGCAGAAGCTGTCAGGACAGGGGCCTGCTGTGAGCTGCAAAAAGCCCTCTAAAGCTATGGGCAATTGCTCCCAGGTATTTACTTAACACTCTTGAGCTGGGACAAAGGAAAGCTTATGGGATAGGATCCTGCTAAGCGAACAAATGCCTAAGGGAATGGAGGAAATTAATTAACGAGGAAAATCAGAATCCTGCTGGGATTTCATTTCCTAAAGTGCTCTAGACAATCAGAGGCTGGTTTACCTGACTTTGCTGCTGTCATCTCGTGGTTCTGTTCTGGGTGCAAATCCCCACCAGATATCAGGCCCTGGTGTTTGAGAACACTCACAGGACAGCTAGTGTAATGGGCCTCTCACCTGAAACCGGGCACTGCAGATCAACAGGTAAAACACCATGACTCAGAATGAAGAAATGGACCCTGTGAGCTCACTTATATGTAGAATTTTAAGAACACAACTCACAGAAGCAGAAGCTAGAGTAGTAGTTGCCAGGCACAGGAGGATGGGGAAATGAGGAAAAGTTGGTGAAAGGATACAAATTTTCAGTTTGAAGATGAATAATCATCGGAAGTTCTGAGATCTAATGTACAGTGTGTTGACTATAGGTAATACTCTTGTATAGTTGGAATTTGCTCAGAGAGTAGATCTTGTGTTCTCACCACGTGTACAAAATGGTTAACTCCGTGAGGTGAGGGATGTGTTAATTAGCTTAACTGTGGTGATTGTTTTACAATGCACATGTAAATCAAATCACATTGTGGTTTGTGCCCTACATAGAGGAAGCACTGGAGGACAGGGTCTGCAGACAGGTGTGCTGTGCTAAGGGTGAAGGAAGGAAGGGCTCAGGTGTGAGTTCAAGCTGGTAGGACTGGCTCAGACTTTTAATGGAGGCCTCCAGGGGGAAAGTGACTGTCTTCTAGCTCTACCTGGCATCTCAAATCATCATTGAGAATATTACTTTATCAACAAAGTAAAATCAGACTCACATGAACTGAGAGCTCTCCTGAGTTCCTGAATGAACAGCCAATACCGTCCCAACTTCTTCTTTGGAAATTGTCTTTTAAGAGAAAGAGTTTAACATTCTGTAACTGGAGAGTTTCACGTGGTTGCGGTCTTGTATTAGCATGGCCGAGTGTCACCTTACAAATGATTTGTCTTTGCTTATTTTGATAGTGCAGCAAAGGGAACATTTGCTGGGACAACAGTTACTGAGGAAGGGGAACATACAGAGTGGTTACAACCTGGGCTAGGGACACAGACAAACCCAGATCTTGGGAGTTACTTTGCTACTTTCAGACCTTTTCCCATCAGTAAAGGAGAACTAAAAGCAATTAGGGATTACATGAGATTTCAGCCTGTGTCTTTACGTAGTAAGCTTGTATTGAATGAAACAAAATGGTTTATGAATGGATTTGTTAGGGGGAAATGAATCACCACTGCTCCTTACCCATGCTGGACACTGGGGTCTGGATTTCCCTGTTCTGCTCACTCCAGCCTTCTCAAGGGAGTTGCCATTTGGTCAATCATTGACAGACTGTGGCTTTGCCTGACAACGTTCCCATCCACAAGCTGTTGAATTACAGACATAGTCTCATTAACCCTCCTAGAACTCGTCATGACCCCTGAGGTGGGAAGGTATAGATAGGTTCTATGAGGTATAGGTTATACACACTCTATCATCATAGTAAAAATAGAATCTTAACATTTTTTGAATATTACTGTGTGCTAGGGACTGTCCTAATGTTTTAAATGCATTTTCTCATTTAATACAACAGTGACCCTATGAACTGTCCATATTAAATGTATGTCCTTTATTACACAAATTAGGTAGGCAGAAATTATCAGGGGATGATTTTAAACTGCAAAACTGCAAGCCTTTTTATTAAGATTGATTTTAGAGAGAGAGAAGGGAGGGAGGGAGAAAGATGGACTTGTTGCTCCACTTATTTATGCATTCATTGGCTGCTTCTTGGATGTGCCCTGACCGGGGATCGAACCTGCAGCCTTGGCCTATGGAGATGATGCTCTCACCAACTAAGCAAGCCTTTTAGCCCCAATGTTGTGGTTCTCCCCCAGCAGTTTAACTGACAAATATAAATTGTTTATATTTAAGGTCTACAATGTGATGACTTGACATACACATACATTGTCAAATGATGGCCACAATCAAGCTAACTAACACATCCATCACCTTACATTGTTTTAATTTTTTTCTTGTGGTAGAACATGTAAGATCCAGTTTCCGCAAATTTCAGCTAGAGAATATGGAAGTTTGTGCCCTTTGACTAACAGCTTTTCATTTCCCATAACGGTGCGATGAACATGGGAGCGCAGACATCTCTCAAGACACTGATTTTGTTTTTTAGATACAGTCTCAGAAGCAAGACAGTTCTAGTCATGTTTCAGTTCTAGTTTTGTTTCAGGGACCTCCATACCAACATTTTCCAAAATGGCTGCACCCATTTGCATTCCCACTGACACTGTACAAGGGTTCCCCTCTTCTCCACCTCGTCACTGACACTTGTCTCTTGTCTTTTTGATAATAACTATTCTGACAGATGGGAGGTGATATCTCACTGTGGTTTTGGTTTACATTTCCTGATGATTCATGATGCTGCATAGTGATTCAAAATATTTTTTGATTCTATGTATCAATACAGATTTGTATACATTTATTTTCTGTAAGGCAAAGTACATTAATGGATTTGTGGTTTTGAATAGTTCTTTCAAGTCCAGTTCATCTGTTTTTTTCTAATTTTTTTTATTGTTGTTCAATTACAGTTGTCCCACCATTTTCCCCATTGCTCTCCCCTGCCCCCGCCCCCAGTCAATCCCTGCCCCCATTGTCCGTGCTCATGGGTCCTCTACTCATATTCCTTGACTTGCCCCTTCCCCATCTTTTCCCTTATGCCCCTCCCCTCTCCCCTCTGGTCACTGTCATTTTGTTCTCTATTTCCATGTCTCTGATTCTGTTTTACTGGTTTCAATCTGGTGGTCAGAAAGGAAAAGGGAAAAGTTTGGGAGCAAATCCTGGGAAGCAGCAAATGAAAACCTAAATGGTTTCCCTTCCTCAGGGCTTTCAATATGGTGCCCGCTGAGGTTAGGCATACTGCTCTTCCTGTGGGAACTTGGAGTTGATCCGGCCTAGTACAGAAAGTTTGATCTTCGCCCCCTGTTCCTGTCTCTCACCGACCTTTGCAGCTCCATCTCTTGCTTTGTCTACATCTCTTCTTTCTGCTCCCTTGCTCTGTACTCTGGGCCCTCACATGCTTTTCTTTCTCTCCCTATCCCCACTGATGTCTACTCCAGAGGCTTCTATCACACTATACACTACAGCAGCGGTTTTCAAAATGTGATACAAAGACCACACACATCAGAATTCCAAACGAGGCTTGGGAAAATGCAGATCGTGGGCCCATTTCAGACTCGCCAGAGGAAACTCTCTGGAGATCAAAAACACTGGGAACCTGCATTTTAATAAACAAATCAACTGTTGCCTCTGAAAGTTAACATTTACTAATCAATGTAGAAAAATAAAGTGTTACCTTTCCCAGGGAACCTACATTTTTAACAGAAATGGTCACGATACCAAAGGTGTTAAATTGAAAGAAGAAGAATATCTTTCTATAGCAGTGGCTCATCCCTGAGTTTCTACTGAATCCCCTGAGGAGCTTTAAAACAATGAAATGGCTATGCCTGGGCCATACTCTACAAGAATTTCTGGAGGGGGACCCAGCATCAGTAGTTTCTAAAGACTACCCCCAGGATTCTAGTGCATAGCCAGAGTGAGAGGGAGCTAATGCTCTGCAGAATGGGAGGGCCAGGAACACAGGGCAACATGCCTAGGAGTCACCTCAGACTTTTATTGAAATGGAGATTGTGGTTTTGTGAATCTGGATGTTGCTTGAGATTTGCATTTCTAGTAAGCTCCCAGACTCTCAGACCACACTTTGAGTAACAAAATAGTAGTGACCTTGTTCTCAAACTCTGCTGCGTGTTCAAATCAGCGAGGGAACTAACTGTACAATAAGTTGGTGCCTAAGATGCACTCTAGACAAATTAAGTCTGAATTTCTGGGACTAGGACCCAGGCACGAGTAGTTTTTGTTTTGTTTATTTATTTATTTTTTTGAAGCTTTGCAGGTGATTCCAATATACAGCAAAGGCTAGGAACCAGTGCAGCAGAGGGTGAGTAAATTCATCTAAATCCCAAAGAATTTAGGAGGTTTTAACCACATTGAAACCCGACAAAGCAATAGAGGCTGACCCCTTAATTGATGTCAAAATCTAGCATCGCTAAATATGTAAGTCTTAATTTGTTCCCCTTGGTTGTTGAGAAAGTTACCCACTACCACCACCACCACCACCACCACCACCACCACCATCACACATGCCTTCCTAGTTACACCCTCATGGTCAGTGCTCATGGGTTTCCAGAGTTCCCGAGTCCTGAGCATGACCAGGGTGAGTTTCGCTCCCAGTTGATCTGGTTTATCATGTTCCATTCTCAGACATGGGTTGTGCTGATTTTCTAAATAAGACTTGCTGTCCAAAAGTTTAAAAACATGTGAGGTCATAGGAAATCTTTTTGAAACAAATTATTTGGTGCTCATGGAAACAAGAAGCCTAATGACATTGTCCAAGCACGCTGTCTAGAGGGACTTCCCACAGCTCTGCAGCGGCTCTTGGAGCATCCTAACGGCTGGAAGTGCGTGCAGGATGCCAGGTGAGAGCTGTCAGGTGGTGGAGGCTTTCAGACTTTCACTCCACGTGTGTCTCCATGGTGACAGCTACTTCACTTTTTCTTGGTGATCTAATAATTTTGATTTTCAAACAAGAAGTCCTAAAAATAAATTCATTTGCCCTTGCTAATGGTTTAAACTTCATTTTTTCCCAGTGTGGGCTATGATGGGTCTCATCCAAGTTCTTCAGATGAACCCTATTGCTTTTGTCCTGACGCTCTTCCAGCATATGACATAACCAGGCAAGCCTAACCTAGTGATTTTTGTGTCTCCTGTAGGATGTGACACACAAGCTTTCTGCCTTCTTTGCCTGTCAGTGTTCCCGAGCTCTGTGTTGGGATAAAGGTTTCAGCACTACATTCATATTTAGGTTTTATGGTTGTTTTCTGCAGAGGGAGGGCTCATTCTATAAGGACTTAGTCTTTCACAAACATAGGAACTCCTCCAATGATCTTTTAAAGAAATTTAAAAATCAAAAAGGGTTTTTAAATATTTTTTGCCATATTTTCTCTTTTACTGCTATGCTTACTATGTTGATTTTTACTGCCCTTTATACGAATATTATATTACCTTTTATGTTTGCTGCCAAACTTATCACATAAATATTTAAGGAATCATGAGATTCAGCCAGCACCACCAACTATTATACTCCTGAATTTCTGTTTCTTGGAAATTATGAGATAATAAATGTTTGCTATTTCCACTGTTAAATTTTGGGTTAATTTGTTACACAGCAACAGATAATTAATACAATATTTTAACATAGTTATAACCTCTGTTTTAAAGTCCTTGTCTGCTTATCCCATCACTTCTTTTATTTTTAGGTCTTTTCTATTGTCTGATTTCTCTCCTTGTCTTATAACAAAATTTCCAAACAAGGGAAAGAAAACACACACAAGAAATTTCCTACTCCTTGCCATACGTAATAATAATTTTTAAAAACTGTGAGCCACACCTGACAGGTGTGGCTCAGTTGTGGTGTGGTTCAGTTGGTTGGAGCATTGTCTCATAATCGAAAGGTTGTGGTTTCGATTCCTGGTCAGGGCACATGCCGGAGACTGCAGGCTTGACCCCGGTCTGGGAATGAATGATCCCTGGTCCTGGAGCCTATGAGCGGTAACTAATTGATGTTTCTCTCTCACTCTCCCTTCCTCTCTCCCTGAAAACAATGAAAAAATGTCCTCTTGTGAAGGTCAAAAAAATAATAAAAATAAAAATTGTGGTACAATATATATAATGTGAAATGTGTCATTTTAATGATTTTATAGTGTACAATTCAGTTAACATCAAGTATATGCACAGCGCTGTGCAACCATCACCTCTAGTTTCAGAACATTGTTTTCATCCCCAAAGGGAACCTGTACCCATTAAACAGTCATTCCTAACCCCCCACCCCTCAATCCACCTCTAATTTGCTTTTTGTCTCTATGGATTAATCTATTCTGAATATTTCATATAAATGGAATCATACAATATGTGATCTTTGGTGTCTGGCTTCTTACACTTAGCACAGTGTTTACAAGTTGTAGTATGTATCAGTAGTCCATTCCTTTTAATGGCTAAATAATATTCCATTGTATGGACATACCACAGTTAATTTGTTCACCCATTTATGAGTTAATGGACATTTGGGTTGCTTCCACTTTTTAACTATTATGATTAGTGTTGCTATAAATATTTATGTGCAAATTTTTGTTTGAACACCTGTTTTCAGTTATTTTGCATCTATATGTAGGAATGGAATCACTGGGTCATATATCCTATGTTTAACTTATTGAAAAATCACCAAACTGTTTTTCACAGTGTCTGACTCATTTTACATTCCCATTATCAGTGTGTGGATTTCTCCATATCCTTGCCCAATACTTGTTATTTTCTGTATTTTTTTATTATGGTTATTCCAGTGGGTGTGAAGTGGTATCTCATTGTAGTTTGGGTTTGCATTTACCTAAGACCAATGACATCAAGCATGGGTAATGATTCTGTTGGATGCTGGACATTGTGATGTCCACTTTGTTGAGTATCTGGACTTTTTCTTTTCTTTTTTTGACTTCCTTTTATCAATGTTGGATTTTATTCTGGAAAGCAATTAATTTACTTCTAGATCTTCTTGATCCTTTCAAGGAATTTTTAAAGCTCTGTCAGAGCAAGTTTAAGGTAGCCTTACTCCAGGGTTAACCCCTCTTCCTAAGGTGGAGCCTTCTGCAGATTCTAATGAGGGACCTGAGTGTTCATGGAGGTTTCTTCACTTTTGTTAAGAAATATTCAACTTACAGCTTGACATAAGTTTTCTTTCCCTAGTAGATGTTCTTGTATGCTTTTGCCCTATATACACAGCTTATTATTTATTCAAACATTAAAGGTGATCTTTACAGAGATTTATGGAGCAATTTATCTATGTACCTTGTTCTTTTCTGGAACTCCATACAAATTCTAGCCACTTTCACCTCTCTGAACTCTACTGTCTGAGTCCTCAGCTTATTAAGACTGTCGTGCTTTGCTTGACTTCTTCCTCATCTCAATGTCTGGTAAATGCCTTCATGCAGAAAGCCGGGTAGTCACTGGACTCAACTCATTTGTTTCCCTTCTTCCATGGGTCAGAGTCCTGTGCTGATCACTGCACGGTGTCTAGAAATAGGTGTTTTATAAATTTTGTCCAGTTTTCTAGTTGTTTATGATCAAAAGTTTAGTTTGAGATCAGTTATTCTATTATGGCCAGATTAGAAATACAAACACTGTTTTTAGGTACTATCTCATGAGAAAGAAAGCTTCTATCTCAAAGCTTCAGTTCATCTGCAAACCTACAAATGACTTTCATTGGTCAGTCAGGTAATAAATTGGCTTATTTCTCAACTAATCTCTTTAGTTATCAGTTTATGCTCCTTGTAGATCAATCACTGTGGCAAGGTGGATTGTGAATAGTTCCTGTTTTGCTTAGTCCAATTAAGACTCACCTTTGAGCCCTGGCTGATGTGGCTCAGTGGATTGAGTGCTGGCCTGCAAACCAAAGGGTCATTGGTTCAATTCCCACATGCCTGGGTTGCAGGCCAGGTCCCCAGTAAGGGGTGCATGAGAGGCAACCACACATTAATGTTTCTCTGCCTCTTTCTTTCCCTTCCTCCCCCTCTCTCTAAAAATAAATGAATAAAATCTTAAAAAAAAAAGACTTACCCTTGAAACTGAAAGGTGGAGTCAGATGATCTAATGTATTTGAACTCCATGGGGCAAGGGTACATTTATGAATTAAAATTATGGATAATGTTAGGATGAGAGAAAGGGGGATTGAATTCTAAGGTAAGTAACAAATATTTACTACATTTATTTTGTAAATAATAAGTGGAAGGACAGAGAGGTAAGGTGACTTGCCCAGCAGCTCAGGTGTAATTAGTGATTGAGTTAGGACTTAAGCCCTGACTCATTTGACTTCAAAGGCAATAAGGATGATGGAGCAATACATTATTTAAAAGACTTTACAAATATTAAAATACTTTTATATACCTTCTCTTGTTTTCATTCTTACAGTTTAATGGGTTAAGCAAGGCAGATATTGGCCCCATTTTACAGATGAGGAAACTGTATCTCAGGGAAATAAAGGGGTTCAAGAACAAGTGGCTTGTGTGGAACTGGAACTAGAACCCAAACCCTCCTGCTCTTTCCATGGGACACCATTATTCCAATATTCCTTTCGTTACTTAGCCCAGTGGTTTGTTTATTCCCTTTCTCTTACCTGTTAAAGAGAATCGATTTCAGAACTTCACTGTGAACCATTTGGTTTTCATTTCTTAATTTTACAGCTGAGCTCCTTTCTCTGGGAGTCACAAACCACATAAGGAAGATAAAATACTATGTTTGTTTTATTCCTTTTCTTGGTGGAAGATCTTGGCTCATGGGATAAGTTAGCTTTGTTTGGCAACTTGATATAATCAGAAATTGATTACTTGAATCATTTAAATCTCTTTATCTTTTTAATCTTTCACGCAGAATTAAAGATGGTCATAGGTCAGGGACTATAGGCGAGAAGATTGCATTACATGCTTTTTCTAACAGTAAAAACAGAAAACAAAACAAAAGAAGTTCAGAAGACAGTATCTTGGAAAGAACATGGGCTTTGGAATCTGGGAGACGAGTATTAAATCCCACTTCCGCTACTTAGTCACTTAACTATTTTAAGCCTCGTTTTTACAGTTATGAAATACGGATAATAATAAATATTTCGAAGGGTAATTCTAAGAATTAAATGAAATAATCATGTAGATGATGCTCCTAGAAGCTATTATTACTTTAAGACTGTGGAGAATTCTGGCGCTCTGGGAGCAGTGCTATAACTTTTTCCTCTTTGTGAGATCTTTTCTTCAAGGCTCATTAAAATGAATCAGGAAGAGAATCATGGTCCAAAGTCTTACAAAAACGCTGGTTAGGCTGAGAGGGTTGCTTTTTCTTAGCCTGGAAATCCTAGTACCTTTGAACCCTTGTGTGTAGAAGATGTTCAAAGCTTCAATTTCAACATTTATAAAGTGAAAGTGGTGATAATAAATGTATATGCTTACAGGATTAGTTAAAAAAAAAAAAAAGGTAGTCTTTGTAAAAGCCTCAGTGACTAACAACTCGTAAGAAAGCGCTGTTTTATATTGCTCAAGTTGAAGTTGAACCTGGAGTGAAGTGGAGAATGGAGACAACATCTCGGTTTTCTGTGAACTCTGTGTTTAACTCCTGATGTGTAGGGTTTCACAACCACAGTGAGCTACTCAGTGGCTTCCCTTTGTTTGTTAAGTTTTTCAGTCTCTCGAGAGCTGGACTATCTCTGTCTCTGGAAACTGGACGACAGAGAAGTCACTGAAGTTGTAATAGATAAATGCTTTGCTGGGCAGATTGATTCTGGACAGAGGCTGTGAACCCCCAAAAAGAGAGTGAGAAAAGTTACTGAGTTAGAAAATGCTGCCAGCAGCGGAGGCTGAGAGGCACAGAGTGAAGGCCAGAAGGCACTCGGGGCAATGGTGTTCCGTGCAACAATGGGGAGCAGAGGCTTGCAGAGACTGTGAGGTCTACCCTGGGCTTTCGTGGGGGGGGGTGGGAATAACAGCGTGTTTCTATATCTGAGAATGGCAACGTAGGTGAAGGAGTTCAGATACTACAGGGGTGGGCAAAAGTAGGTTTACAGCTGTAATACAAATAAATAATTCAATATTTAGCAAATAATGACACAAGAAAAAACTGTGTTTCACGTATGCACAACTGTAAACCTACTTTTGCCAACCCCCCCTGACCATTCGGCTAGTGACAGCCCAAAGGGGATGCCAAGTGGGAAACAGAAGACGCACAAAGAGTCCACCACCCAGACAGCCCAGAGGGAACCTCCAATCATCAAGCAGCTCTTAGAGACCAGTTGTCCCATATATGTCACTTCCCTTCATTCTCATGCAACTCTGTGGGGCAGGTAACTATTATCATTCCATGTTCCCAACATCCTATGACTAGTCAAAGTTAGAACTAGCCATCTTATATGATTCAGTTTCACATAATGACCTTGCCTTCTGAAACTCGTGGAATAATTTCAGTGGAGATAGCAACAAACTTATACAATCACAACTTAGATGCATGTATTATTACCAAATACCATGTCACTAAGAGACTAATACAGCTGACAAAGAGAAATGAGAGAAATTATTGATAATCTAGGAATCATATGCACTGTAAATGCCAATTTGGAAACAATCTAAAATTATTTGGTTGTTTAAATGAGGATTACTTGTATTAAAATAGTTTTTAATATAAAGTTTACCCTTCTCCTCCCCCCACTCTCCAACATGAGAGTGATCTGTCCTATATCTGGAATCCTAGGAATCTAGGCTTAAGGAATTTTTCCAAGAACTCTTAAGGAAACCATATGGTTCAGGAGGGACTTCCCAGAATTTTCCACCAAATCCTAGGGAGTTCCTGCTGGTCACATATGGTGGCCTCTATGGGCTCAGTGTCTTCCCTCCATTAAAATCAAGAACAGGCCAAGGGTATTTACCAATTTTGAAAATCCATCCATATATTTGGCTTGCTCTGGAATCAATTTCTGCCTCAATAAATCCCTCCCAATGCTAGAGCTCTGTTCCAAGACATTCAGGTTCCCTGCCTCCATATGCTCTAGAAAGTTGGGGGCAAGAAATCTGTAAACCTTAAAACTGTTCTTCAAACAGGTTCCTTCTCTAAATAACTGCTGGTCTGGAAGATGACCTCAGGCTTGACCTGAAACCAGCAGAACACCTCCCAAGAACAGGATTCGGCCCTCTAAGTTGTCACCCTCTGAAGAGAGGCCTCACAGATTCTTCTGAAAATCTCTGGGGACCCGTGAGGTAGGTATTTTAAATCTGATCTCAAAAATTCATATTGATGAGGAATCTTTACTTTCCTAGAAGCCATGGGCACTATCGGCTCTAATTGAAAGCCAGCTTGCCCCTACCACCAAGTTCATATTTTCTATTTTTATAGTACCTTGGATCAGTTTCCTCAACCACTCTCTAATTAAATTAGATGTTTTATTAGCTTTTCCATATCTCTCTGTAAATGCTTTAGCCAATGGGTAACTAACTGCTTTCTTAAAGGTTTCCCTTGGACATGGGTTCCCCAGCCACACCATTTATTTCAGGAAGAAGAACACTTTGCTCAGTTACCACTTTCTACTAGTCATTTCCAAATAGGGTTTTCCTGTTATTTATAGCACCAGGCATTCTCTGCAATTATTCTCACTTCTTCCTCCTTCCTTCTTCCTTGCAAGGTTATTAGTTATCACAGTATCTCAGGGTGTGAGGGCAAGAGGAAGCATTGGGTAGAAAGAGCACTATCGTTCCCTTCTAGTGAGATATTATTGGTCACCTTCTTCAATGACTTTTCCCCTGACACCCAACTCATCGGAAGCTGAAGAATTTCCAGAGAAATAAGTCACCCCACCAAAGTTTCTTACCAGTATGATTTTGATGTGTCCTGATTCTTTCCACTTGAACTTGAGCAAAGAATTGCTTTTATTATTTTCCTATGGTCTGCACCTGAGAAACTATGGAGTTGGGGGTGAGAATGTTGGGACCTAATTCCATGCAGCAAAGGGGCTTTGTGGAAGCATGTTGAGGCTGCCTTTAGGACTAAGTTCATTCTCATGTATGGTTTAGCAATTTTTGTTCTAGTAAATAGGAAGCCCCTATACTAAGAAGAGCTCTAAAAATTCAGTGAGACTCTAGCATTGGGGTTGTGAGTGTGCATAGTGCTGAGGCAGTGTCTTTTCATCAGTGACCAGTCCCTGTGGGCAGGGTTTCGACTGTGATTCTTACTGAGCAAAAAGAGGAAGTGAGTAAGAGAAAAAAAGCTGATGAGGAGAGAGAAATAGTGACAGGTTCCAAATTCCCTCTGTTTTTCTTTCCTCTCCTCAGCTCAGAATGGGAGGGAGATAATAATGATAATTTTAAAAGTCTACACTTGTTATTATCTTAGGGCACTAGAAATGGAATCTTTAAAAATAGGTAAAAATTCCCTGAAATAGACATCTTTTGGGAATTTCAGTTCATGGGAAGTACAGACATAATTACAAGATTTCTTTACCATCCTACCTAAAGTATTCTTTTATTGCCTCCTCTTGTACCTACCAATTCTTTTAACCCACATTCTAATAAGTAAACTTCAAAGTAAATTCATTCAAATAAAAAAAAAAATACTGTAGCAGCATAGCTGACGTCAAATTTGAGAAAGTTTCCTTTCTCGCACATTCTGTGGGGTTCCAAAAAACTAGGAATATAAAATTGTGGAGAAATAGATTAACTTTAACAGGGGGAAAAAAAAGTCACAACCTCTGGGATTTGCTCCCTAAAAAGAGGGAAGTCATCTGCTGCATTCTCTCAGGGTCTGGCTCCCCTTCCCAGGCCAAGTGCTTGGCTAGACTTACTTCTTGCTGAAAAGCTGCTGAGGAAAGAAGGTGCCACAGTTCTGGGGCTTGGTCAGTAACTAAAGCATTGTTAGTTCAGGGCTTTCAGCAGTTCTCTGTGTTTCTGTGTGTGTGTGTGTGGGGGCATTCCTTTGTTATGGGAGGACCACCACAAATACCTTATTTTGTCCAAGTGGTTTTTAGGAACCAAAGTGCTCTGCTATTCCTATAAAAGGTTGACTTCATTGTGGGCAGAGTTGGATTTTTGCAGATTTTATTTCCTTCAAGAAAATGCTGATTTTTCTAAATACGACTTAGACTACATTGCTATTAAAAATTATTTGTTATCCCTATGAAGCAGGGGTGTTTTCACTGTTATCCACAGGCTATATATACATGGTGTAATGTTATATATTTTAGATATACATAATTTGTTTAATGAAAACCCATTGTCAGCTAGGCCAGTGAGGGGTCAGGGAATTGCAATGCTTATTTTAACTTTTTCTCCAAAGACCTCTAATGAAGGGTGAAATTTCAAGAGCTCTTAGCGTATTTAAAAAAAAAGGGTTAGAACTTGGCAAATGGTATTGCAGAGTAGGGCATCACCTGGTAGATGTCAAACATGGGAATGTGCGAACACTGAAATAAAAGGATAGCCAGAAGTTCAGCCTGAAAGACGGGACGATGTTACCAGAGAGAGTGCCCTGGCGGGCATGAAGAGTGGGGAATTCGGCAGATAACGCTGGACCCTATGTGTGCAGTGAGTTGTGTTTGCATAAATGAGTAGGTCTGAACTTGGAATTTCTAAGAGAATCTGTATTTTAAAGCCAGAAGAAACTTTAGAAGGGACTGAGAGGTGCTGTCTGCTAAGCACAATGCTTTCTTTCGTGCTTGTATCTTCAGGGAAGGCAAGAGTTCTGAAGCTAGGTAGAAGTAGACCCAAAAACTGGCTCTGCCACTTTTTTGCTTTGTGACCTCAAGCAAATTGATTAACCTTTCTGAACTCTAGTTTTCTCTTGTATAACACGGGAAGGGGGATGGGGTGGGGGGGGTGGGGGGGGCGGAGAAAGTCTTCCTTTGCAAGGTTTTTGTGTGGATAAAAATAAAATATTTCTCTGAAGTGCATGGACTATTTTAGCTACTCTGTGAATTTTAATTTCCTGGTATCCCTTCAATAGTTTAGAAGACTGAGGTTTAGAGATTAGGTGCTGTTTTTGATAAGGAGCTTTGGCCAAGTTTAGGTTCCTTTTTCTCTGATCTGATCCCCCCGCCCCCATTAGAGTTTGTCACCCCTGAGTTTGAGTGAACACCACTAGGCAACTGGACACATGGGGTGATGCTAGGTCATTACGCAGTTTGTAGGAAGGCAGCTACTCTTTTCTGTTTCCTAGAAAAGCACAA
>VMDR010022202.1:0-16344 GCA_007922815.1 Macrotus californicus
AGGTATGTGCATTTTTAATTTTGAAAGCTGTTAACACCTTGCCCTCCAAGTTGTGCCAGTGTACAAAGAGTGTTTTAAGATTTAAATTTCCATTTCTCCTTATCAACTCTGGATATTGTGAAAGTTCTTAATCTTTGCTAACCTGACAGGTGAAGAGTGTACAATATTTTATCTTAATTTGCATTTCTTTGACCATGAGTGAAGTTGATGTTCTTTTTTATATATCAGAATTTTAAAAATACATTGTGTGATTGCTTAGTAATAAAGCCAGGTGGTTTATGTGTTATACATGGTGCTTCTAAGTACCATTTATTTATTTAAAATCCGCCCCAGCTTTATTGAGATGTTATTTACCATAAAATTTACTCTTTTAAAGTATATATTTTGTGGGTTTTAGTCATTTATTTTAAAATTGAGTGCTAACCATTTGCTTTATTATTTGTAGTAAATAACTATCAGGCTGAACATTAGGTGTTTTTAAAAATCTTCCTATTGATTTTAAAGAAAGAGGTGGGGGGAGAGAGAAACATCAGTTCATTGTTCCACTTAGTTATGCATTCAATGGTTGCTTCTTGGATGTACCCTGACGAGGGATCAAATCTGCAACGTTGGGGTATTGGGATGATGCTCTAACCAGCTGAGCTACCTGGCCAGGGCCTTAGGTCCTTTCTTTCTTTTCAAGCTCATCAGCCTATTAGGACCCAAGATATGAAATGGGAAGTGCAACTTTTCCTGTTTTCCAGTCTGTAGACCTCTCTTACCTGTCGCAGTTGGGCTAGCTATGTTCTGAAATGGAATTACGCATGACAACTGCTTTGGAATCTCAGTGCTTTGGTACTGTTGGGGAGTGATTTCTTTTAAATAATTTGTAGTTGAAACTGATTTCCAACTGCTAGAGGTGATACAGTCTTTCCAACTGTTTTTGAAAAATTTTAATTACGAAATTGGAAGTGAAAAGGCTTTTGAGGTAAAAAGATTTAAAAAATGTGTTAAGTGTTTAAAAGTAGTGATTTTTTTTTAAATAGGTTATTCCACTCCTTTGTTAGTCACTCTGGTCATTTTTTAATTTCAGAGATTTCATAGTATCTATTAAAGTGGTATTTGTGTTTATGTTCTGATTACGTTGTTTCACCTTACAAATAGTAATGATGATCTGGTCTGTGCCGTTTCTTTTATGATTCACATGGATCTTTTAGTGTGGAGAAAAGCTTATCAGTGCTTTGTTAGACTGAGTTTTTGAGTAAGCTCTTACAGTCCTCCAGCATTGGCTCCGATCTAATAGGGTCCCCAGCAACTCCTGGCCAAGGACTATTAATGGCCAAGTCTGGGACCCTCATCTGTATGGTTGTTCCACTTGGGAAAAAATGTTGGCAGAAGCTCATAGATGGTTTTCTTTTGCTCTTGATAGAACCAAATGTCTCATTCTTTCCTTTTGATTTTATAAAGTAATACTTCAAACATTTAGTTTCCTTTTCTTCTTAATAAAATATTCTTAAAATTCTGACTCTTTGTCTTTTAACTCTCTTCCATTATTTCTTCATCTTTTTATACTACTGAGTTGGCCAAAAAGTTTGTTTTTCCCCCCATACAGTGGTTGTAGTAGGGCTTGTCTTTAACTTCAGTTGAAACAATTTTGTTAAATTGTATTATGCCTGCTGTCATATCAGCATGTATTAAAAAAACATCAAAATTGGTGAGTTTTTGTGTAGCCATTTCAATATTGAAGATGGAAGAAAATATTCAACATTTTTGGCACATTATGCTCTGTTATTTCAAGGAAGGTAAAAACACAACTGAAATGCAAAATAAAAAGATTTGTACAGTGTTTGGAGAACATGATGTGACTGATTAAACATGTCAAAAGTGGTGTGAGAGGTTTCATGCTGGAGATTTCTTGCTGGACAAAGCTCCATGGTTGGGTAGACCAGTTGAAGTTGATAGTGATCAAATCAAGATATTAATTGAGAACAATCAACATTATATCATGCAGGAGATAGCCTACATACTCAAAATATCCAAATCAATAAAGTTATTGGTGAAAATGAAAAATGTGCCTCTATTTTATGGAAAAAAAATAATTGGACTTTTTGACCAGCCCAATACTTCTGTTTGGAAATAAACAGATTGGTTTATTGGAAATTTTTGATTGGTTCAGTTTTAGTCCCGTAAATACAATGTTTCTTTTTTTCTCCTTGACATCTCTTTTCTTGTTACAATTTTTTTATGTTTTTGGGTTTTTTACCGCTGTAAAGTCCCTTGGCCTTTGGGCTATAGTTTTGATTAAAGCAGATTTTTCCTTGGGCTTTTAATTAGATTTTCTTTTCCTTTAGCTCTTCAAAGGGAGATTGAAGAGGACACTGACTGGTACTTGGGTCAGTGGCATGAGTGCTTAGGATGACTGTCTTGAATATAGCATTTAGATCAGCTTGTAAATGTTTCCATTTCCACCTGAGGGTTGTTTCTTGGCTTAAAGACACTGTCTTAAAAAAAAACCAAAAAACCAAAATAGTCCTGGCTGGTGTAGCTCAGTGGATTGAGCGCGGGCTGCAAACCAAAGGGTCGCCAGTTCGATTCCCAGTCAGGGCACATGCCTGGGTTGCGGATCAGGTCCCCAGTATGGGGCACATGAGAGGCAACCACACATGGATATTTCTCTCCCTCTCTCTCCTTCTCTTCCTCTCTCTCTAAAAGTGAATAAATAAAAAATCTTAAAAAAACAAAATAAAATTCTTACATATATAATTTTGAGTCGGGTTGAGATACGAGAACTGGGTGACTTACGGGGGAACAGTATAACTCTAGAAACAAGAGATGTGATGCTGATTTGATAGAATCTCTGGGTCTTTTAAGCACACTATGTATGTGCTGCATAAATCTTGTTTTTTTCTTGCTTCACCAAAATTTCCTGAACCATGATACCATATTAATGTTATAAATAAACTCGATATATGTCTCCTATTTAGCATGAGAAGACTTGGATCCTGATTCTGCCTGTTCCGTGGGTTTGAAGTATGTTGCAGTGCCCTGCTTCCTTAGCTGTCAGATGGGGACTGTAATACATAAACTGAAGTGAAAAAAAATAAGTATGGAAATACTTTGAAAATACAAACCTACTCTACAAACCTGAGGTACTTTAGTTAAGATTTTCTCAGGAACTCAGGATGATTGCAGCCAACAGCCCTTAATCTAGTCATATTCAACCTCTGTAATGTTACCTAGAGAAATCCACTGTTTTCTTGATGTGTTTCTTACACCAACATTGCATGCAGATGTATGTGTTCAGATATTTTTATGCAGCTATTACTAAGTGCTCAGTAAGTGTTCAGCTGTAGTAGAGTAGTTATTTTGTTCTTAGGTGTTTTGTCATAAAATAAAGACTTTTGTTTTTACTTTAGGACACAAGACATCAAAAAGGCATTTTTATGACAGTGAAAATATGTGGCCTTTTTCTTCTCTTTTAACAAATTCAGCAATTTTTTAATGCCAGAAATCTGTATACACACTTTTCTTTGTAGCAAAATACAATGGGGATGACATCAGTGGGTCTTTGTTTGAATTAGGAATAAAGACAGGTAGCAGTTTTTCCTGCCACCTCAGTCATGAGGTCCAGGAAGTCTTAAGATTTTATTCAGTTTTTAGAGAGAGGAGAAAGGAGGGAGAAAGAGAGGGAAGAAACATCTATCAGTTGTCTTCTGCCCCCAAACTGGACCCTGACTGCACCCCAGGCATGTGTTCTGACTGGGAATCAAACCCTCAACCTATTGGTTTATAGGCTGGCGCTCAACACACTGACTCACATCAGCCAGTGCCTGCCCAGGAACTCTTCACAGGAAGCTATGGAGAGAGCTAGATTTCAGGCCGTTTTTCTCTCAGGTTGCTTATTTAGGAACAACTCTCCGAAGCTTTTTTGCTTTCTGGGAGTCAAAGATTAATCTGTAATTAAAACAGTTAGTATGGGTCTTTTTTTTTAGACTGTCCTGAATCAGGGGGCAGTTGTTTGGGTAAGTACCTCTTCCCACGATGTGTTCATATAATTTTTCTCATTTGATTTGCATATTTGAAGTAATTTTTCCTCTTAAAAATCAAATTCTGGAGGAAGTGGACATATGTGTATCATTCTCTTAGGAGAATACAGGTACTGACAAAGTCCTTGCATCTCCCAGTTCCATTTTGCTTAGGTCTTGCCTTGCAGTTTTCCAGGATGCTGATTGCCAGCCTTGTTGATGTGGGGCTGGTTTTGAAATCCAAGCATCTTTTTAGGATATCAAAGGACTGTAGAGGGTGGAAATGTTAAGGTTGCAAAAATGGTTACAGAGTACTACATATGATATGCTTATGTTGATAGGATGTTGATATGCTTACTATAATGATTTATGATCTTTGAAAATTGAGGCCTTTGACACAGCTGTCATCAAGGTGGGCTTCAGCCCTGTCTGCATTGGCCTGAAATGATTCAGTTTAAGATCCCAATATAAAAATGGATTCATGCTTCTCTGATGTACTCTCTTCCCCCACCCATAACAACTTTTTTAAAATGTAAAATTGGGAAAAAATATTAGGTGTAAGACACCACTAAAAAGAATCTAACATGTGAGGGAAGTGTTAAAGAATTGGATGTTGCTAAAGCACCTAGGAGAGAGGAGTTGGACCTGTTTTGAGCTCATATGTGACACCTGAAAACTCCAATGACACTGAGTTGGCATAGCTGCATTTTTAAAGTTTGGCTTCATTTTAGATACAGTGCTAGTGGTCTGTCTGCTTTTAGGAGTGATCGTCTAGGAGTAACTGTATGTGCACCTGTGATACCATGTCACAGTTACTGAGGGACCCCCTCCTGCAGAGGTGATTTGGGGAGGGCTTCAGGCTCCTGTCATGGTGTTACTGGAAAAGGAACTGTGGCCATTTGACGTAATTCCGGACAGAAGACCTATTGTTTATATTACTCTCAATTAGAGGTCAGTATTTGAAATTCTCTGTTTCAGTTGATATTTAAGAGGGTCCATAGAGTAATGGGTGACTGTGAAATGATCCAAATGTGTAGTTAAAAGTGTATTTCAGAGATGTGAGATAAACCTGTTGTGTTTGTAACTCTCTGGTTTCCTGTGAATTACTGAACTGATGTTTGTTCTTAGATGCATAGAGAAAGTTACATATGTGGGACTCTTTTAATTATAAACTTATGGGTGTGGAAAGATAAAATTTGTACTTTATTATGTGAAGAAGGCGCCCTTCTAATTTATCTTTTTCTGTGAAGCTTCACCTGTTCTGTTGATGATAAATTCTGAGAGAGGATTGTTGTAAGTTTATAGTGATGATATGCTTTATTTATCCTTAAAGTGTTTCTGACAAAGTTTTTTTTCTCCCTGATTTTTGTTTTGCTTGATTTTTAGAGAACTGTAGGTTGAAACTAATGTCGTTTTCTTCTCAAACACTATGCTCCCTATTCTTCTCCCATAGTTTCCTGGGTGTCCAGGAGTGATGTGTTTAGTTTGAAACAAAGAGATTTCAGAAGCATCATACTTTCCATGTCCCTATACTAATTATGAAGTGGAAAACTCAGTCTTGTTTTTTTGGAAGGAATAGACAAGGTGATGAAGTGAAACATAATTATTATGGAAGTGATCTATGACTTTAGGCCATAGCTTCTGGGAGGCTGCTCTCATCTAAGTCTCCTTTTCTCTGGGCAGTTGGCTATTAGTAAGGGAGCGTCCAAATGAAACAATGGGCTTGTCCGTTCATTTGGCAGTAATTTTTTTTTTAGTGTCTCTTGCAGGGCGCTGTACTAGGTAAGATGGGTAAGACGTGTCCCTGCTCTCTCAGAGGTCTTGGCCAAAGAAGGAAACATATGACTAAAAACTACAATACAGTCTGAAAAGAACTGTAATAGAAGTAGAAACGTCATGCTCCGACAGCCTGGAGTGAGAAGTGTGCGTACACCCTGGACACTCACATGCGCTTACGGAGTTAAAACACAAGATATCTTTACTTCTTTGTTAACAAATGTGTTCCTCAGCTCACCTTCAGGCAGCCACATTTATTGTGGATGTGTGGCCTGCTGTAATGGATGAGGTTTTCCATGTCATTAATGGTTTCTAGGTAGTAAAAGGTCAATCTCTTCTTGGAAGAGGTTGGGCACCCTAACCTTGTATTCTACTGACCCTGAAATACTTTCTGTACGTATTGTTTACTTTTAAGGACATTCTTTCAGAGCCTATATAAAAATAATTTTGTTCATTTTTTCTGAGCCACTTTGGAAAAAGAGCTCTTTTCAAAAAAGGAAGAGGAGTCCTGTACCAGAAGGACTTAGCATTGCCCTTGACCTTCTCTGCCCTGGGAACCTGAAGACTTTATTTTTTTGTGTGGACGCATGCCACAGGTAAATTAGATGCTGATCTGAGTTGCATGTTTTCCTCATTGGGGGGCAGGGGAGTGGGGATACAGTATTTGGTTTTTCAATTCATTCTCTCCTGCCAACTCTTTTTCCTCTCTAAATAAGTAAATCCTGACCATTTTTCTTCCTGGAAAATGGCTTACTTAGTTTTCAGAAAAATTAAGATATCTCTGTATGGAGAATTTGAAGCACTTGTTTAAAAATACATGCATTAGGCTCTGGCCAGGTAGCTCAGTTGGTTAGAGTGTCATCCCCTTATGCCAAGGTTATGGGTTAGATTCCTGGTCAGGATACATACGAAAATCAACCAGTGAGTGCATCAGTAAGTGGAACAACAGAGTAGTGTTCCTCCCCCCTTTCTCCTTCTAAAATCAATAAATTAAAAAAAAAAACACTAGCAATTAAAAATCACAAGGGTTACCTTGGGGCTTTATTAATTAAAATCTAAGCTGTTAGTTATACCTGTTGCCTCCATATTTCTCTTACTGACATTAAGTTTATTCATTCATTTGTCAAATTTATTATTTATTTGTATTATTATTTGTTAGATAATGTACAAGGAGATGGGGAGTCTTGCAATATGGTGGTGTTTGCCTGCATTTGGAATAATAAATCTTTCATTTAGGGTTTTTTGTTGTTGTTGTTCATTTAAGTATCTTGCATTATCAGTGTATATGCTCTGTTGCCTGTCTCAAAAAAGCATGTAAATTCAGTCCTGATCATGATGGTGCTTAAACCTATAGTTTCAGAGAGAAGCAGCCAGCACTGAATTCTACCTGACTTAACCTTCCACCTGGGATCTGTCAGACAGCCAACAGGTATTGGATTTGTATTGTTCCAGTTTAATATTGATGTGAGTGGGATATAAAAGAAATAAAAGTTATTACCTTTGGCCTCACAACTAGGAGGCAAGCCTTGCAAGAATAAAACATTTAGATATTTCTAGAGCAAAAGCGGACTATAAACAAACAATGTAAGTACTCATTACTTAGCAGAACAAATAAATATAGTTCAAATTCAGATTAACTAAAGATTATTGTGAGTTAGAGAAATTGACTAAGGATTCATTGAGAAGCTAAGAGTAGGCCTTGAAGAATGGGCACTGTTTGAACAGGAACTGGGAGAGCAATTGAGGACAGTCCAAGCAGGGGTCAGCCTGAGGCAAGAATGAATGTGGTGTATACAGAGTTGAATAAAGAGGGTCTAGCTGGAGTGAAGAATCTGTGGGAAGGAATATGGTAGGATGAGTTAGGTGGACCAAATGGTAGAGGCTTGGAATGCTAAGCACAGAATTCCTGTAGGCACCTGTAAGGGATGGGGAGAAAAGTAATAAAGTAGCAGGACAGCCAGAGACTGTAGAGGTCGGAGTACTTTTGGCTCCCAATTTGTAGTATAAAGATTGGAGGTGTGCTGGCCAGTCCCCGGAAGGACCTGTGTTGAAATTGCTTCCTGTCCCTCCCTGTATTTGGTCTGATGATAGGACGTCCTGAAGGAAAGAGAAGTAGCCACAGGACAAATAGGCTTTTAGAAATCTTGGTGCAGTTTCACTGTTAGCTTTTAGTTAGCATCATATTTCATAAAAAAGTAAAAAATTGAAAACCTACTACTAAATGTAGAAGTTATTTTAGTTTTTTTAAAAAATCATAAAGCCCCAGCTCATGTGGCTTAGTTGGTTGGAGTGTTGTCCTTGTGCCTGAAAGGTCGCAGGTCCGACTCTCAGGGCACGGGTGCACACCCAGGTTGTGGGTTCGATCCCCAGTCGGGACATGTACGGGAAGGCAACCAGTTGATGTTTCTCTCTCACATTTGATGTCTCCCCCCCCAGTCTTTAAAAGCAATGAAAAAAAGATGTTCTTGGGTGAGGATAAAAATAAATTATAGTTTATGTATGATTCAGTTTCATCGATTCTCTTGCCTCTCATCCCAAACACTCACTGTTTCCAACTTGTTTATTTCTCTCTCCCTCCCTCCCACCCCCATCTTCTATTTGTTCTTCAAGTCTTAGTTTAGGCATCATTTCATCTGGAAAGCCTTTGCTCAGTCAGGGTCATACCCAGCTGTGTTCTCCTGTGGCTCCTGTACTGTCCCAAGACATCTGTTATCACACTGCACTGTAATTGCATGCTCAGCCCTGGTAGCTCAGAAAGCTAAGGGACTAGTTTTATTTGCTGTTGAATCCACATCTGCCAGGGTGGGTCAGGTACATGTCACATGGCTAGTAAATAAATATTTGAGCATTGTAAAGGTTGGACTTATTTGTCATTGTAATTCTTTTCTCTTTTTAAAGTTTACCATCTCCTAAATAGTTTTCTGCTTTTATGTACTAATTACTTATTATGGTTGTGTTTTGGTATGATATTTTTTAAATGTATGTATATTTTTTCTTTTTTTAAGATTGTATTTATTTATTTTTAGAGAGAAGGGAAGGGAAAGAGAGAGGGAGAGAAACATCAATATGGGGTTGCCTCTCATATGCCCCCTATTGGGGACCTGGCCTGCAACCCAGGCACAGGCCCTGACTTGGAATTGAACCAGTGGCCCTTTGGTTCGCAGGCCTATGCTCAGTCCATTGAGCTACACCAGCCGGGGCCTAAAATGTATGTATTTCTTAACATAAGTAATTTCCTGTTACTGGGCATTTAGGTTATTTTCATTATTCTTTTTTCCTACATGTCTAGTAATGCTACCATAAACTTTTACATTTAACACATCTTTTTAATACTTTATAATGATAGAGTAAAATCATACATAAGACATATATTTATTCCTAAGATAAATTATGCTTAACTTCATAGTGAGTGGCCTATAAAATAACATTTGTTTTTGTCCAGACTTAAATTTTTCAAGGAAAGTACGCCTCTATTCTTATTCAAATTACATATTATGAAGTGAAGTTGCTGTATTGCTTAGACAGGGGAGACACACTGTTAGGGGATGTATGGGGAATACAGTTGTGAGCAGGACATTTAGGGACTGCTTCTCTGAAGAGCTGACATTTGAGTAAGGCTTTGGTAAGGAACCGTGCAGTGATATGGGGTAGAGCATTCCAGACAGAGGGAACAAAAAGTGCAAGAATCTCGAGGTGGGAGCCTGTTGGTATGGTCAGGGAACAGTGAACAGCTCTGGAGAAGGGTGGGATGTGAGGTCAGAGTGAGAGTCAGGGGCCAGGTCTTCCAGGTCCCTGTAGAGCACAGTAAAGCCTCTCTGGCTGTTATTCTAAGTGTAATGGGAGGGTTTTGATCAGGGGTATGACAGGATCTAATTTTCTGTTTCCATCTGGCTGCTGTGTAAAAGTTAGGCTGCTGCCATTCAGAGTGAAAGCCCGAAGACTAGTGAGGAGGCTATTTGTAGGGATCCAGGTGAGACGCGATGGGGGCTTGGACAGGGTGGGGGTGGTGAAGGTGATAAGAGTGGTCAGGTTTGGGACTGGGTGAAATGCTGTGTCCTGAGAAGAAAATTTTACCACTAGTTAAAAAACAGTTTAAGGCAAAACCTCTTGCTGAGAATATGAGTTAATAGTTTTCAAAACGCCTTTCTCTTCAGAATATTTGGTATATTTCCTTGAAATTACTGAATTGGTAAAGTGGGGAAAGGAACCAGGAAAGGTAAGGGCTGGGACTTGATTGTGTTGGTAATCGATTTGCTGATGGAACAAGAAAGATTCCCTAGTGGCAGATGTGCAAATTTTCATCTGTAATGGTTTTTTATTTGATATAAAAGGTATGTCTGAAGAGTGTATACTTGGATAAATTATATACTGAATTCTGGTGCTTCATGTGATTGTGTTCAACTAGATCTGTTTAGTATTAACTGTGAAATATGTTGCAGCAATAATAAGGAATGCAGCGGGTGCCTTTCTGCTGTTATCAAAATCCACTAACAAGTTTTGCTGTGCTCGACTGCTTTCCATTGTTACGCTTTCTAGTTCGTATTGAAGCTGTAGAAGTAGATGACATCCATTCCGCAGCAGTTTCTCCACTTTATAAACAGTGAGGTGGTATTTTGAGTAAACATCTGTTTACTCCATATTAATGATAGACACTAGACAGGTTATGGTTTGCTTTGGTTCTACTTTGCGTAGTGTTTTAGCCAGGTAGAGAAAAGTATTTGATAATATTCTTGAGGTTTGTGAAACTCCATTGGCTTATGTGAATGCTTCACGCAGGTGCCTACTTTTTTTTATTGCTTTAGCTGTAGAAAGACATTAGCTTAGGCCAGGGATACTCTTTAGTGCAGGAGGTCCTGTGAGAAGTGGGTGAAGGTGCTTCTCAAGCCACTAAATTGAAATGGAGTGTCATTTTTTGCACAATTTGGTTTTGGTAGTACAGAATTTATTTATTTTATTTTATTTTTTATATTTTTAAAGGTTTTATTTATTTTTAGAGCGAGGGGAAGGGAAAGAGACAGAGAGGGAGAGAAACATCAATGTGCGGTTGCCTGGTTGCCTCTTGCACGTCCCCCACTAAGGACCCGGCCTGCAACCCAGGCATGTGACCTGACTGGGAATCAAACCAGTGACCCTTTGGTTCACAGGCTGGCGCTCAATCCACTGAGCCACACCTGCCAGGACGGTAGTACAGAATTTAAAATTAAGATATATGCTGTTTACAAGATGTAAGATATTAAGTCATGGTGTTGAGCGTTTATTGTTTGCTTTTTTGTTTTTAGGGTTGAGGTCTTTTAAGATAGAATTTTAGAATCCAGTTTTCTTAGCTACTTAAAGATTTAGACTAAAGATTTAGAAACTTTTTTGGGTAGAACTGTGGATTCTTTCCAGAAAAAGACATGCACATATTCATTGAACAAATTTATTCAGCATATGTTTGTTGAATGGCTATTTTTTGACAGGCAGAGTTATAGATGTTTCAGAGACATCAGTGAACAAAATCGAAAGGAAGGAAGGAAGGAAGGAAGGAAGGAAGGAAGGAAGGAAGGAAGGAAGGAAGGACCTAAACACCCTGCCCCTGTGAAGCTCCCTGTGGAGTCAGCAAGCAATAAACATAATAAATAAGAACATTATGCAGTATATTAGAATGTGATAAGTGCTATGGAAAAAGGAATATGGAAGGGAAGGATGGTGGTTGTTGAGATTTAAATAGGGAAGTCAGGATGGGTTTCATAGAGGGGATGATACAGTTAGCTGTATGGAGCTTTGGGGTTTGAGCATTCCAGGCAGGGAAGACTAGCCAGCTCAAAGGTAGGGGCAAGGAAGACATGGTCAGAGTAGGATGCGCAAGGGGAAGAGTGGTGTGTTAGTTTCTTGGGCCTGCCTTAACACAGTACCGCAGCCTGTGTGACTCAAAACAGCAGACAAGTATTCCTTCCCAGTCTGGAGGGCCGGAGGGTGAAGCTGTTGGCTGGGTTGCGTCCTTCTGGAGGCTCTAGAGGAGAATCCATTCCATACTTCTCTCCTGGTTTCTGGTGGCTACCAGCAATTGTTGGTATACCTTGGCTTGTAGACATGTCACTCCAATCTCTGCTTCTGTCTTTACATCTCCCCCTTTGACTCATCTCTATCTGTCTGTCATTGGATTTAGGGTCCTCCCTGGGGTATTCAAAAGTCTGAGAGAAGAACAGTCAGCAACAAAACCAAGAGATCAGCAAAAGAAGAAAACCAAGACACTATAGATGATTGTAGATGGCAACCTGGAAACCAAGAGAAAAATGTGTCAAGCAAGATGGGGGAGATGAATGTGTCAAAAATCTCCTGAATCAGGTCACCCTAGGACCGGTAATTGATAATTGGATTTAGCATTGTGGAGGTCAGAGGCGACCTTGACAAGATTAGTTTCAGTGGAATGTTTGGGTGGATTGAAGAGAGATGAAAGGGTAATTTGAGAAAGTGAACCCAGCACCTTTTGGGAGGGTATTTGTCGTAAAGGAGGGTGGAGAAATAGGGCTGCAGTAGTGGGAACTTAGGGAAGACTTTGTTTTTTTTAAGACAGGAAAAATAACAGTATAGAAATATCTTACTGCCTCAAAATTTTGTATAATTTCAGAGGATTAATAGGTTTCTTGTATTCCTCTGTGAACCTGCAATTTAGAAACTCTTCACCTATAAACTTGTCCAGTAAAACCCTGGGGCAGAAACCTCACTGCCTCCCTTGAGATTTCTTTCATATTAAGAGTTTGCATGGTCTGGTAATTAGACCATAAGGAGTGAGCATTTCTAAATGTCTTCAATTTTTCTAATAAGGAGTAGGCCTTGGAACAAATCACTTACCTTACATTTAAAACATTTATTTTATACTTAGTACTTACCCAAGCACTAATTCTACATGAATTTAATCTTTATAATAATCCTACGAAATAGGTGTTATTATCCCTATTTTATAATGGTCGGGAAATGGAGGCACAGAAAGGTTCAGTAACTTGCCACAAATCACTTAGCTAGGAAATGGCAGAGCCAAATTTTGAACTTAGCTCACTCCAGAGTGTGTTCTAACCACTGCATTATGCTTCCTCTTACTGATGATAGGGAGAGATCTGCTCAGATCACTGAGGATAATTAGGGAGGGGCCATAGGAAGAGTTTGCCCAGGCAGTGGTAAAAGCCTAGGATGGGGTTGGCTGAGAAGCTGGATGCCTCCAGAGTACATGGAATTATGGCCGAGAAGATTTGATATTAGAAGAAGGGCTCTGGCGGGCCTGCAGACTGATGGGCTCTGGCTCTCTGGCTCTCTCTTCTTCCTCGAGGATGCCTGGATGATTGTGGTGCAACTGCCCATGTCTCCCAACACAGGATATTTTGGATGGGAAGGAACTCTGGATGCAGCCTAGCGTCAGGGTCAGGTTGGTGTGGCAGAGGGTGGCAGGGTTATTCTTTGGGTGTTCAGAGGGCTTGACCTCTGAGACAGAGGCCTGCTATTCTTCCAAAATTGTGTAGCTTTTGTATCTTACGTTGTTTTAGTTTGTAAACTAACCCAGTAGAAATAAGGTAACTTAAAACTAATAGGGGGAAATGATAGGAGAACTCAGGTGTTAAAGACTTGAGCCTTAATCTATAAATTTAAGTGACTCATACATTTAGAAAACTGTTATTCCAAAATTGTGAAGCTTTTGAATAAAAACTTTCCTTTATCACCAAAACCTTGCCTTTAGAATTTTGCCCAGAGGGTGGTGGCAGGCAGCAGGACCCCATTGCTGTTTGATAACATTATATTTCCTTAGTTGTGGGTGCTAATAAAGTGTGTGAATGTGGGCTGAGGAAAGTGGAATGGAAGTAGGAGTTGAAGGGCGAATGATGCTTTTGGGAAGTCTTTGAGATTTTTATCTGAAAGATTCTGTAAAGGAGAAAATGTCATGGGCTTGTCCCAGGTGATACATAATGAGTATAGTAAGATTATAATAGTGTTTATCTCAAGTACTTGAGAACAGCTGCTTTTTTCTAGCACATTGGCGAGTATTCTTTTCCGTTGTGTAAGAGCGTCTTTTCCATTGTATAAGAGTTGCTGGCTGGCACAGAGATCTGCATTTTCTATTTTCAGCAGGTGAAATTGCTCCCTCTCCACCTCTACTTTATTTTCTGGTTCCTTTGACAATGAGGCTTGATATTTTGGTGTACCCTGGATGGCACTGTTCTCTTGGTCAGATGACCTAAGTTACTGACTCTGTTTATTGTAGACTGGTTCAAGTATGCCTTTGGGGCCCTAGAGTTAAAATGGATGATTCCGAGTCAGTGTGGCTTGAAGAGCTTATTAATTACTTAGGGTCTCCTAGTCCAGGTGCACAGTGCAGACTCCCCTTGCTTTGGTATAGGTTGTGTTCCCCTTTTCTCTATCATGCAGTCAGTCTTCGCCTCCTTAGGTAACTCAGGCGTGTTCTTCTCTGTGTAATCTCTACCCCAAAATAGATCACCTAGAGCCAAGAGTGGAGGGATAGTACACATGAGAGTAGAGGACTCCAGGACACAAGTGCTGACACTGGAACCCAGTTTCCTTAATGCCTAGGTTAATGCTTTTTAAAAAAATGAATGAGTTATTTTAAACTTCTGTACAATTTATGCTTTTCATCATTATAATGAATACATTATGTATCATAAGTGTTTTCTATTTTTTACTACTGTAGATAACACTATAGATTTTTTTTCTTCAATTAATATTAAGTGTCACTGTTCTAGGCACTGAAGATATGGTAATGAATAAATAGAAAAAAAAGTCTGCTCTAAATGAGCTTATACCAGATAAATGTCTTCTCATAGTTACAATTATTTTCTTAGGATAAAATATGAGTGAATTCTGATATTAGAAATAAAATTGTACAGTGACCATTTCTAAATGTTAGAACAAACTTTCTTTTAAACTGTAAAAAAATTAAGTCTTCTATAGTATTAATTTTTTTCAATTACAATATATGGTGTTTGCCCCTTTATATACCCAAGTGCTATCAAAATTAAAATAAATAGGGACCTCTAAAAGAAAGTGTCTTAACTATCATCAGTTCTTGATAATTAGAGAACTTGGATAATTGCTTTTTTCCCCACTAATCAGCAAAAAAGTATAAATAGGTCTTGTAATTTTTGGCATGGCTGAGAAAATTTTCAGTCAATTTATTGTAAGCTTCATTCATAGAATCTATATTGAAGTCAGATTTCAGATTGTAAAGTTGACTAGTAATTTCTCATGACTTACTTTGTGTAATTCGCTCCCCACCCTACTTTCATTTCTAGAAATTCTCTAGGGACTTGACAAAATCTTTACTAAAACTGGTTGATTGGGTGGACAGCATTTGATGTGACCCATTCTGCTCTGAGATGCCTAGTTTGAATTTTCGCTCAAAGTGACATGTGCCTACGTTTAGTACCAAAGAAATAGTCCTTTAAAAAAGTCATAACAAAATCTCAGTTTGAAAGCAAGCATGGCCTGTTCAAACCACACGTCCAAGAAACAGCTTTCTATGTAGCCGAATACAGCGGAGAGACTTACTTAAAGACAACAGTTTGTGCGGGTGATCACAGTGAGAATTTTGATACTTTGTCTAATAGTATAGGCATACCTCTTTTTATTGTGCTTCACTTTATTATGCTTTCTAGGTAACTGCATCCCCCCCCCCCCCCAAATTGAAGGTTTGTGACCGCCCTGCATTAAGCAAGTCTATGGGTGCTATTTTTCCAACAGCATTTGCTCACTTTGTGTGTCTGTCACATTGTGGTAATTCTCCCACTATTTCATACTTTTTCATTATTATTGTATTTGTTATGGCGATCTATGATCAGTACTCTTTGATATTACTGTTAGTTATTTTGGGGTGCCATGAACCACACCCATATAAGATGTCAAACTTAATAAATGTTGTATGTGTTATGACGACTCCGCCAACCAGCCGATTCCTGCTTTTCTCCCTCTTCTTGGACATCCTTATTCCCTGAGACACAACAGTATTAAATTAGGCCAATTAGCTGTGGCTCAGTGGATTGAGTGCCGTCCTGGGAACCAAAGGGCCAGTGTTTCGATTCCCAGTCAGGGCACATGCCTTGGTTGTAGGCCAGGTCTCCTGTTTGTGATGTGCAAGAGGCAACCACACATTGATGTTTCTTTCCCTCTTTTTCTTCTTCCCTTCCCCTCTCTCTAAAAATAAATAAATAAAATCTTAAAAAAATTTAAGCCAATTAATAACTCTATAATGGCCTCTAAGAATTCAGCTGAAAGGAAGTCATGAGTCGCCTACTTTAAACCAAAAGCTAGAAATGATGAAGCTTAGTGAGGCAGGCATGTTGAAAGCTGAGATAGGCCGAAAGGTAAGACCTCTTGCACCAGTTAGCCAAGATGTGAATGCAAAGGGAAGGTTCTTGAAGGAACTTAAAAGTGATATTCCAGTAAACACATGAATGATAAGAAAGCAAAACGGCTTTATTGCTGACTGGGAGAGTTTTAGTAGTCTGGATAGAAGATCACACCAGCTACAACATTCCCTTAAGCCATAGCCTAATCCAGAACAAGCTCCTAGCTCTCTTCC
>VMDR010022203.1:0-16335 GCA_007922815.1 Macrotus californicus
AATCCTTTTTACCACAGATAAATAAGATCCATTGACTGGATTTCAGTTTTCATTTTCCATATAGCAATGCTGAACAAAAGGTAGAGAAAATTTAAAACTAGAGTTGTAAGCAAACACATGGCAGTTCAGGCCCAGGAAATGTGCTTTTAGGTTCTATTACTTATACTAAGATAAAATATAATAAGGGCATAGGTAAACAAACAAAAGAGAAGACAAAGAAACATGACCCAAATGAAAGAACAGGTTAAAACTCCAGAAAAAGAACTAAACGAAATGGCGATAAGCAATCTCTCAGGTGGGGAGTTCAAAACACTGGTTATAAGGACGCTCAAGGAACTTAGTGAGGACCTCAGCAGCATATAAAGGATCCAGTCAGAAATGAAAGATACGCTAACTGAAATAAAGAACAATTTACAGGGAAACAACAGTAGAGTAGATGAAGCTGAGAATCACATCAATGATTTGGAACATAAGGAAGCAAAAAACAACCAATCAGAACAACAAGAAGAAAAAAGAATCCAAAACAAACAAACTGAGAATAGTGTAAGCAGCCTCTGGGACATGGCATTTATCACGATAATTCAAGATCTGGCCACTTTGGGACCTGTTCAGGTAATGGATTGGAGATTATATATTTGAATTTCAAAGAGCTTATCTAAGTCAGAATATAACAAGCAGCAGAGATGTAAAGAAAACCAAAGTTAAACAGAGAACAACTGATAATTTTTATTGACTGTTTATTACATGCCAGGCCTGTCATGAATGCTTTCTACAAGTCACCTCACTGAAACCTCAAGAAGACAAGGAGGCAAGTACTATCATAAATAGCCCCATTTTACAAGTGAAAAAATCGTGGCCGGGCTGGGCGGCTAATACTGAAGTTTCTGCTCTTAAACACTATGTTCTCCTTCCCATCTCAAGATATCAACAGGGGGGCGCATCTATCTAATGTCAATAAGAAAGTAACTCACAGCCGACAAATAGAAATACCTTCAAATAACCAAAAAAATCTCTTCAAGAACTGCCTCTAATCCCAACTTCTGCCTTCAAACTACTAGAACAAAAATAGATGGAGTGATCAGACCTACAGCTGACTCCCATTCTGTATTCTAATTCTTACTCGTCTGAACTGAAGTGGAGATAGGCAGCATGAATGAAATAAGGGTCTGTCTAGTCAATCCACAAGGTGAACTCAAATCAGAACCAGAGAGAGCTGAGGGTGTGTGGCCCCTAAACTGGACAGCACAGCATAGGAATAAGCAAACCCAACCCAATGATCAGAGCTGAGGTTACCACCCTTAGTATATTCCCACCCTCACTGTGTTTCAGGACATGCTTTCGCTCAAAAATTTCCCCAAAATTATTCCTTAATATTTTTTGAACTCCATTTAACTAATCAGATTTTCTGGGCAACATAAGAGGGCTTATCGCAATGGCTGCAATTAGGCTGACCAAAACACCAACCAGGTTACATTTGTACGTATTCACCACTGTTTCTCTCGATCTGAAGCCCAGCAGGTGAAGCTGCTGCATGGGCACTCTGGTTTCTTAAAATGATCCTGGTTTTAAAAAAAAAAACAACTGAGTTACAGTTCATCAATTTAATTAACTCTTCCTGTTGACAGACCAGCGTTGCTGTTCTCTCTTGGGTCCAACTATGATTCCTTCAATGAATATAAAGTCTAAATAGAGTTCTATCTCTATTCTACTTTGTGAGGATTCTGAAAATAAACCATTGCTACTGAAAAGCAGATGACTTGGGTTCTGGTCCTTGGTAGTTAACTGTGCAACTCTGGCATTATGCCTCCTGTAAATGGGCGAGTTGGACAGGAAGTGCTTAAAGTCCCTCCCAGCTGTAAGATTTTAATTCATGATTTAAGTTGTTGCTGTTTTCTATTCACATTAGATGAGAGAACATTAGATGCAGACATAGGTTCCATGTCAATGACAACAGCATTTTTCATTTCCCTATTAAAGCCTATTGCATGACATGGGGTCAGTTCAAATCGAACTGGCATTTCCTCATGTTCCATCTGCTACCAAAATGTGCTGCTTGTAGTTCAGGCAGCAGAGTCATCGAAGAACAACAGATCTTCTTGACACTTCCTGCACATATAGCACACAGATGAGTGTGAGATTATTCCTGGGAAAATACTGCAAATAGTAACTGTCAACTCTTAGCAGCTAACAACATGCATTGTTAAAAGCAAACACGACTTCCCATTCATGCATTCCACCTCATGAAATGTTTTTTGGTACTTTTGGCTCCCATACATGCACCAGTATTTTTTATATGCGCTCCACAATATTTCTGTGCAGAATTCAAAAATTTCATAGATCAACAAGGCCCGTAGATAATCCTCAAATCTTCTGTTAGCCACTTGGTAACAATCTTCCCACTGTTAAGCTTTTTGCCAGAGATGCTAACAAGTAGCGTTGTCAAATGGTTTGCGTTTCACACATTTTTCCAGACCAGCTTGCTTTTTAAGGGCCCACACAAATAAGACATTGGTTTCTCTGGATTCTGAATCTTTGGGAAGTTGACCAACATGCATAAAATGGTCAGTTTTTTCTTCCTTGCTATCACACTCTTTTTAAATTATTGCATGTGGTGCTTTTGTCCTGATTTAAACCCATCTATTCTTTTTTTTTTTTAAAGATTTTATTTAGCCCTGGCTGGTGTGGCTCAGTGGACTGAGTTCCAGCCTGGGAACCAAAGGGTTGCTGGTTCAATTCAGTCAGGGCACCTGCCTGGGTTGCCGGGCAGGTACCCAGTAGGGAGTGTGTGAGAGGTAACCATGCATTGATGTTCCTCTCCCTCTCTTTCTCCCTCCTTTTCCCCCTCTCTAAAAATAAAAATAAATTTAAAAAAATCTTTTTAAAAGATTTTATTTATTTATTTTTAGAGAGGGGGAAAGGGAGGGAGAAAGAGAGGGAGAGAAACATCCACGTGAGAGAGGTTGCCTCTTGTACGTGCCCCAACTGGGAAATGAACCAAGGACCTTCTGCTTTTCGAGGACGACACCCAACCAACTGAGCCACACCGGTCAGGGCAAAAACATATTTTTCTTTAACTACATGTATAATTCCTAATTCTTCCTCCTCTTACAATTCTGCTACACTTTACTGAACATGGTTTATTATTATTATTATTATTTTTAATCCTCACCTGAGGATATATTTATTGATTTTAGAGAGAGAAAGAGAAACATCAATGGGCTGTGCCACCCCCTACCCCCATCCCGTATGCATCCCAACCAGGGTTCAAACCTGCAACCTAGGTATGTGTCCTGAGCCAGGATCAAACCAACAATTTTTGGTGCATGGGACAACACTCCATCCAGCTATGCCACTGGCCAAGGCTATTATTTTTATGTATTCTCTGTTGCATCACATTTTAATTCCGAGTACTCAAATAACACATAGTGTTTGTGAACTCATTATGAAAAAAGTAAAAGCAAAGATGATTCTCCCCAATACACAGCAGCTGAGAGAAAATGCAAAAATGTTTGAAAATTTTACTAGGTGATTAAAACAATTGGCATGACATCAGTGATTAGACTCAAAGACCCTTAAAATTGAGATAGTCCAAACTCCTTATCTCATAGGAAAAAACCCCAAAACTCAGAGAGAAGGTAAGTGACTTGTGCAATATAATATCTCTAACTAGATGCATTTATGATTTTACACATAAAATTACACAGTATCACCTAGGATGGTCCTTCTAACAGTTGAGAATAGCTCCATGAAGTCTGTTCCTGAAACACGTGCAGGCAGACACAGAGGCAAAATCCCATATCTGGAGTCATTCCTTTAGATCAAAACATTATCTCAGAAATTCTGAAATAAATGCAACCAGTTTAGAGAAACGGGAAAGAATAAGAAAAAACAATACTTCGGAGTACGAGGTTCTAGATCAGAAGGTAAAAAATCACACATAATCAAAAATGACTCTTGAAATCACCCACACTCCTAAATCACCCAGAAAGTCCAATATCTGTAGCTTTATTCACTGAGAACAGACTTCTCTCTTCTCCTAATGAGGCCAACGCAGCCAGGTTTTCCTTCAGCAATAGAATAGGCCACATTTCTTTTGTTTTTTATCAGATGAAATAGCTGGATAAAATCAAAAGTTGGCTGTTCCAGAAACACTTGTCTTTAAGCACTGGACTAGCACTCTGCCAGGGCAAGACACTCAGCCTTAAAGAGGGACTCGGGAAATAAAACAGAAAATCGGAGTCCTGACTCTCACTCTATTCTTATTAAGCGACCTGCACTCACAGCTGGGTAACACAGCTGGCCTCATGCACTACGTAACTGTCATTCCTGTCCCACTCTCCTCTCAATTTTGCCTACAAGTCCAGGCGAATTTGTGCCATTAAACACGATCTGACTTCATTGAGTTACCCTACTCCCATATTTGCATATGTATATTATGATCCGGGTTAGACATGAGATGTGTGAGTGTCGCAAGAGAGATAATTAAAGTCTGGACACAGGCCCTCATGAGAAAGGCAGGTCAAGTGCAGTAAAGGGTCAAAAAGCAGCCCGAGGACTCCAGGGTGTGCACAGGTGAGGAGAGTTGAAGGGAGTAGAGAGATCACTTTTTGTGGGATAGAATTTGTCCCCCAAATAATCACCATGCTCATAATTTGTCCTTGTATTCGGTTTGACAAGACACATATGGAACTTTGCAACACACCCCATTTGACTGATTTTTAATTAATGTAGAGCATCTATACTCTCAAGCATATCAGTAACCATATAACTATAGAATTCACCCTCTGAAAGAAATTAATCATGAGAATCTTTTTCAAATATGAACTGGATCACAGACAGATGACCTTACAGCAAAAATCACTAAACCAATACTAGGAAGTTCATGCAGCAGCAAAGCCAGACTGCCACCCATGGAACACCTGCCACAAAAGAGCCACGTGGAAAAGCCACACAGAGGAACAGTGATGAAGAACAGGAGTCCTACCTTAGCATGAAAGGGTTTAAGCTGTGTTGGGCTCATTAAGAAGAGAAAGGCTATGCTCACTACAAAGTTTACCTGTCTCTAAAGAAATAATTACTTCCCTTGTTAATAAAACGTCCATGTCAATGGAGCCAGTTCCTATAACTATAAATTGTCTTAATTACAAGCAGATAAAAATCTTCCTGAGCCGTGTTTAGTTAACTCCACTGTAGGGGTCAGCATAAAGGAAACATGAGTCCCTGGCTTGCACATGATGAGTTGGTCCAAACCCACACTCAGGTGACAGAGGGTTCCCCCACCAGGTCCTCTCACAGGACTCCAGGCATTTTCACAACTTGACCACACAAAAGAATACCCCAGGCAAGTACAGGAACGCCTTTCTCGGTAGCCCTTTGGTAAGATTGTAGCTGTACAAACACAGGTGCCTACAAAGCAATTTTAATGAACTTTGTATCGAATATTCCAAAGAACAGTAGCGACCTCAGCATTCCATCCATTGTCTCAGTGGAGAAAGCTACCCTTGAGAGACCACAAAAGAAAAAAAAAAACAATAAACAAAGGTTTATGAAACACTTCAACAGCCACATAAAATACTTGTTCTAGAGAGACAATATATTTTTCAAACCACAAAGCACGTTAAGCAAAAATGTTTAATTAACCTTAATTGGATTCCTTATTTGACAATGTAAATGGGTGGAAACTACTACTTAAGCATTCAAACCTTCATTTTACATGCAAGTGCCTTCCAGCAAATGATAAAGCAGTATTCCGGTGTGAGTGTGAAAGATGGCAGTGAATTCTGGTCCTTCATAAAGGAGGAGTCAGATTCCACCAGTCCCTGGTTGGTTTAACTGCCAGGCTTCCAGAGAGTTGTTTTATAAAAGGGGGCCTCGCCCTAATAAATGAAAAGTGAACAGTGGAAATGTCAAAATTGCCTTCACCCAATGAAGCTCTAGATCACTTTGTGTCCAGACTTCAGAAAAATGACTCCATAAAAAAATTATGTGACAATGCTAGCATTTTAAAAGAATAATAAGGATGATGATGAGGAGGAGGAGGATGATGATGATGATGATGATGATAACTGGGAGGCACTACATGGGCTGCCTGCCGCCGGTGTAAGTTGCCCAGCTGAAGGTAGAGGTTAAGTTAAATCCAGTTCTCCCCTTTGGAGGTGCGCGCTGGCAGCCAGGGAAAGCCACCGGGTTTCGAACTCCCCGTGGGTTTGACGGGACTAGGATTACGACTGGGGTTGGCTGGTACGAAGCCCCGGGTGGCTCAGCCAGGGGCTTGAACTGTCCCTCCCAACATTTCTCCAACGCAGACCCCAAGTTATAAATGCAACTCCCCGAGAGCACAATGACAAGAAAGCACACAAAAGGAGCAAGGCGGCCGCTCCCATCCTTACCTTTGACTTGACTTTCATATTCGGCTATGATCTCTTTGTCCTTTTTGAATCTGCTCGGAGTGGACATTATCCAGCTGTTCTGGGTTTGCTCTCAATGGGCAAGTTCGGTTAGGTGGTCACAAACCAGTCGTCTCCTTGCAAAGGCGGAGAGTTATACTCCCACACGCCGGGGACCCAGAGGCAGCACCGACAGGCGGTAAAGGAGGGCGGAGAGGCGGAAAAAGGGAGCGAGCCGAGTACTAGATCAACCCGGGCGCTGGCACCATACTCCTCGTATCGAACTGCCGTCGGCGATCCGGAGGGAAGCCCGGGGCTCGGAGCCGGAGAGGCCCGGTGCGCAGGCAAACTCCGGCGAGCGAGGGGCGGGGGGCGTCTCCCTGCTCACCCCACCCGGAGCCCGGCCACTTCCTCTACGACCGCTGGGCGGACGCGGGGTTCGCGCCGGCGCTCCGCACCATTGTTAGAAACCGCACGGTGCGCTCGGGGCAGGGGCTGGGCCAGCGCGGGAGGGCGGGCGCCGGGGGACGCGTTCACCACGGGCTCGGCGACCCTCCTCCCTTCCAGCTCCGGACGCCGCTCCGGCGCTCAGTGGTCCGGCCGGGGCTGGGGATGCTGCCGCCGCGCCCAGCGCTCTCCCGTCGGCAAAGGCTGTTGCTGCCGCCCGGGCGGAGAGACGGAGTCACGGCCCCAAAGCGAGTTCAGCTGCAGGCAGAGGGGCGGCGGCAGCGCCGTTAGAACGCGTCCCGGGCGCAGCCCCGCCGGAGTTTAGGTCTCCAGAGCCCGCTCCGAGAGGGGCCTCTGCCTCCTCGGCCAACCGGCGGCGAGGCTGCCTCCTTCCCCGCGTCTCCCTTTCCGCTGCTGCCCCCCGGAGGCCGCGGGTGACACTCGCACCGGGAGGAGCCGCGCCCCCAGTGGCCGCCAAGTTGCCGGCGCGACCACGGCCAGCGGCTCCCAGCGCCCGGCTAGTGAGCTGCGGGCGGCGGCCGGGCGGACCGCGCGCGGCTTGGAGAGTGGGGGGCGGGGCTCGCAGGAGGGGACAGCGCGGTCACCCTTGCCATTCCCTGTCCCCGCCCCTCCGGGTGAGGAAACGCCGGGCTGGCCCGGGAAGATGGATGCCTCCCGTGGCCAAGCGCAGCCCCGCCCCGTCCCCCGCGCTCCCTCCGCTGTGCTCCGCGCGCGCCTGGTTCGCATCCCCAGCACCTGGGAAACCCCTTCCCAGGCAGGGGGCCTGTTTTTGGCCGAGGGTGGTAGATCCGAAGGGGGTTCCTTTCAGACTCCATTGCAGAAATCCAGGGTTGGATGTCTCCATGACTGAAGGGGATGTGACTCTGAAATGTTGGACCCCCGTAGGAAAACTGGAAACTGAATGGTGACTGACGTGGCTCTTAAAAATCAAAGGATGGCGAATCTCCTCAATTGAAGCGGAAAAAATACCTGTCTCGAACACAATATTTTCCTCCTCCTAGAAGCAGCTCGGGGAGCTAGGATGGTGGGAAAGGCGGGGTGTGGGAATAGGTCTCACCTAGGAGGTCACTAGCTTTTTGACAGGACACATTTGCCGCTTGTGACCCTTCCTGACTCCTTTCAAACCCCTCTCAAACATTATGGGCCTGATTTATCAAAGTGATGTGTCCAAAGGCGTGCCCGGTATGAAAGTGTTTTTCCTGCAAGATCTGAAGAGAGTAGGGAATTTTAGGCTTTGATCACCCATTCATGTATCCAGAGATAAACTTTCAAGTTCTTCCTGTGGACCAAACACCAAGGTAAGAGCTAGGGATTCAGTGATTAGCACCTGCCCTAAACCATCTCACGGTCTATTGAATAAATAAATAAATAAATAATTGCAGGCAGTACAATAATGCCATAAGACAGAGAAATATTCCCAGCTTTGGGAGCCCTGAGGAAGGAAAAATAGACAGAGTAAGAGATTTGGGGAGAAAGACTTTCTAGAGTTAGTGGTATTTGAACTGGATTTAATGGATGAATAGTGAGTCCTTTGCCATCCCAGAGAGTTACGGGCTGCGTTCCGTAGGGAAAAGGGGGTAGAATACTCGGGACAGTTGTAAACGGAGTTGCAAGATGCCCTCCGCTGAAGTACCAGATCTCCGATAGGTGAAAAATAGTAATAGACATACATGTTTCAACATGTATGTGCGTGCACGTTGTTTTTAATTGCACAGCTTCTAAACAATTTAGCAAATCTTTTTACTTGATAACAACAGAATAGAATGTAAGAAAAAAAATTAAAATTTTGTTTACGTTTTTTTTTTTTTTTCCATTTTGCCACACAGGAGATTTACTGTGGAACCCGGAATGCCCTAATTTCTTGTGTAAGAGTGTAGGGTGAAGAGCCAGAATATCCAAAGCAGAGGCTGGGAAGGAAGGTCAGGGCCAGCTGGGAGAGGCCTTCTGTGCTGTGCTCTTGGACCCAGCTCGGCAGGCGGCAGGGAGCCTTTGAAGTGCAGAAGTGTCGTAATCACACAGATAACTGTTGGCAGTGTGGAAAAATGGGCTGGGCACGCGGAGGGAGAGATCAGAGGCAAGCATGTGCTTTGGTGATGACGGTAGCCAAATCCATATGGGATTCACATCATCCGTCCATGGTGCTACTGGAATTTATTTTATATTTGCCCTCGAGAAGTGCAACTTACTGTTATCTCAGTTTTAATCTTCCTTGAAAGAAAGCTACTATTTAAAATTCAGAGACAGCATCTTAATTATATTTGATGTCATCATGGTATCCAATAAGAGTCAATAAATTTTTTTGAACGTTAATGTATCAACAATAGTGCCCACCATTTTATTGTTGCTGAGGAAAGCATTTTGCATACCTTCTTACAAGAATCCTACAAGGTGGACAGCCTTGTCCTGATTTTACGGACAAGCACCTGGAAAGTCCAGTAAATGTGTAAAGGCCTGCCTAGGCCAGAATTCTAGTCTGTATCAGCTTGCCTCCAAAAGCAGTTTTCCTCATTTTCCATTCTGCCTTCTCTGAACTTACGGTCCCTTTAAACATGTGAAACAGATTCACCTACAGTGAAATATGTGATTGATTCATGGTTTCCCCTTTGTGAAGCTCTTCTGATCCAGCCATTCAGTCTGATTAACAGGTCAGTTATTCTTTTCATAGTTTTCTCTTTTTTAAGTTCTCCTTATCTTTCCCATATTTAAAAGTCCACTTTGCCTCAAAAAGCTAGATATGGAGAATGCCCTTGACTTAAAATCCAGAGAGCCAAGGGTGACCCAAGTTTGGGAGACAGGCAACTGTGATTCTAAGTCTGTGTGACTTTGCTCCACCTTGTGGTAACTGTTTTCTTAGCTATAAAATGGGGATGGCTGTTTGCACTTTGCTCCTAAAGATGCTACCCCTGCCACACCCCCAATCTTTAGGGGCATGCTGTGAGATATTTGGAGGGCTTCGTGGTGGGATCCATACTACATATTGATCCACCCTCTTGCTAGCATTTTTCTTTCAGAACCACTCCAAATTTCCAGAAATAGAAATTACTGTACCTTCTGACCATATACCCTGGAGCAATAGGGATCCTTACAGCCACAAAGTAAACCATGCATCATACTACAGTTTCACTTTGGCCCAGTGGTAATTTAAATTTTTTTTTTTTTAAGTTAAATACAGCCCTTGCTGGTGTGGCTTAGTGGACTGAGTGCCAGCCTGTGAACCAAAGGGTCACCAGTTCGATTCCCAGTCAGGGCACATGCCTGGGTTGCAGGCTGGGTCCCCAGTAAGGGGCGTGTGAGAAGCAACCACACATTGATCTTTCCCTCTCTTTCTCCCTCCCTTCCCCTCTCTAAAAAGATGCCCTTGCTGAGTGGCTCAGTTGTTTGGAGTGTCATCCTGTGCTCCAAAAGGTTGCAGGTTCACCTCAAGGTTGCAGGTCCTCATCAGAGCATGTACCTAGGTTGTGGGTTCGATTCCTGATCAGGGTGTGTGTAGGAGCAGCTGATTAATGTTCCTTTCTCACATCTGTATTTCTCTCTCTCTGTCTCTCCCTCTCTGTCTCTTTCTTTCTCTCTCTAAAAACAATAAAAACATATCCTCGGGTAAGGATTTAAAAAATGTTAAATACAAGCATCAAAGATTCAATGCAAAACTCACATGATTTTTTAAGCTACTGTTTCAGCGTCTAAGAATTTCATGATTGAGAGAGGCCATCCTTTTACTTCCGTTTACGTAAGAGATTTGTTCTCGTTTAGCTGTGGGGACAGAAAAGTGGGTGTGGCCCTGCCAACGTCCCAGGTTTTGTGCTTGGATCCAGCCAGAGCAGCAGAACAGCAACTGTTGCGCAGTCGTGTCTTCTGCTGGCTGGACTCCTTGACCCCTTGGCTTCTCAAATGCTTGCAGCAGGGCTTTCAGAGAATTGCATTTTCGTACCATGTCCTGGGGCAGTGTTTTATAAAGTGTGACCTTACCACTAGTCACCTACATCAGAGTCACTTTGTAGTCTGTTTAGAATTCAGACACATGGGACCTCCTCTACACTTAAAGCCACACTTTTCAACTTTCGTGTGCCCACAAATCACCTGGGAATCTTGTTAAAATAAGGTTCTCGTGCCTTCTGGAATGAGGTCTGAGGTGCCGCATTTCTAGTAATCTCAGCCATGCTGATGGTGCGGCCATTCAGACCACGCTTTGAAGAGCAAGGCCTCACAGGGCCCAAATTTTGGGTGAAGGTGAATTCCCCATTTGATTCTTCTGAGTCAGAATCTTTGCCCAAGGCCAAGGGGTAGTAAAAGAATATCCTTACAAAAGATTTGGTGCATTTACTCAGGTAATGTTGACCTTGTTGTGATTTATTCCAATTTAATGTAGTTCTAAGAAACTGGACTGTTTTCTCTTCCAAGGTAATAAAAATTTTGTTTTAACCTTTTCATCTATAAAATGGAGATAATAATTCCCAGATAGGTTTGTGGTAAAGAGTAAATGCAAAGTGTGTGTAAAGGACTTGGTGCTAAGCTGCACGCATCGTAAGTGCTAAGTAAATGTTGGTTGTTCTTGTCATTGTTGTCATTGTTTGGGTGTAGCAAGTTAACTTCCAAGTTTATAGCAAAACTTTTGCAGTCTTGAAGCATCTTACAGCGTGTCTATCTGTGTCTTATTTACCTCCTTGTTTAAACCTCCTGTCTTAATTGAGAATTTATTTGGTCTTAATGGGTTTATTTAGTGATTTATTAGTTTACTGTGTCTGCATTTCCTATACACTACCTCAAATCTTTTATAGAATGATTTCTATAGTCTATTCAGTTCTAATCAACAAATATTTATTATCTATTAATGTACAGAGTGAAGTGCTCAGCCTCTCTGATTCCACCTTGTTCAAGCCTGGTCTGTTCCCATGCCCTTCAGGTCAATAGTTTCTGCTTAGTCTTGCTATAGACGTGCTAATCATTGGAGGAATTCTGCCTGCAGCTTGAGCAGAAAATTTTTTTTTTTCTTTCAGAAACCAGAGAGTGCCTCTCCCAGGGACACAAGTGAAGTACGTACAAAAGTCTTTGTTTATCAAAGACTTACAGGAACCTCATGAGCAGACTCACATCAACTAGAGTCAACGGAGTAAGAACAAAGAGGTTTCGTGGTCTTCCTCAGACCCCTGCTGGTGCTCAGATGTCTGCGGTTGTTAACCACCTATTGTGCCTCTGTTTTCCCCTTCTTTTGACATAAAAGAAGCTTGAAGTCTGTATTTTCTTAAGATGGACTTGAGACACCACTAGGGCTCCCATATTCTTGGCTTGCTGGCTTTCCAAATAAAGTCACTTTTCATACCCAGCACCTCTCACTCAACTTACTGGCTGTTGTGCGGTGAGTGGTATGAGTTTAGACTTGGTTATACTAAGTTGAACTATCAGACATTCCTGATATTTGACCATTTTCAACATAAAAGATGGCAATGCCATGTGATTCTATGAAATAGAACATCACACTCAACAATGGGTGTAGACAAAATTCAACAATAAAAACCTACTTCCAAACATTCAAGTGAAGGCTCGATTCAATGAACCCTGCCCAGATCTAAAGAAATCCCACTCATTCACAGCTTAGATTAGTCCAGTGTGAATTGCCAGGTAGTCAGTCAAGAAATATTAACTATTGTTTAAAAAAAAACAAAATTTGGCCCGTAATGTAACAACAGCTTGTGGAAATGGACCGTACAAATAACCATTTCCCCTTTTCTGGCATCAGAGTGGTAAAGAAAAGCTGTCAAAAGATCTTGCCAATTTCATTCTGACAGGTTTCCCCTGGTAGGGAAGGGTGTAGGATACAACAATGAGGGTGAGTTTAAATGAGGCCTCGGAGCAGTCAATGCAAGAGATGCTCAGGAGAGCAGCTGGAGAGAACAGATTGAAGAAAAAAAAGGTGAAGAAACTAAAGGTCACAGGGATAGAAAAAGCAAAAGAGAACAATAAAATGAATGATTCTTTTAAAATGTTCAATTGCACCATTTAGTTCCCCTCACTCCCCCCCAAAAAACTTGTCTCTGATTTTCAAGAAAACTTTAAAGCTAAAATAAATCAGGGCTTTTAAATTCCTTTAATTTTCTTGGACTAAAACTGCTTTATCATATTTTTGACCAACTGCTCGAAATCACCTGTTCCATTTTGTACAAAACAGCATTAAAACAGACTTTGCTATGTTCTCTCTCACATTCATAATTTCCAGACTCCCACACATAACCCTCTTCTCATCAGAGTTTCTATTTTCTGCTTTGAAATCCTTCTACAACTTCCTGTGTGGCGGCTGCACAATATAAGCAGGATATGAATATTCAATGAGCACATCCTGTTGAAAGTATTAATCCCATCACTTCTAAAAAAAAATAAAAGATGGTATTATTACTCAGAGGAAAACAGTCAAAGTTAGGCAAGAAATGGTAGCTGCAATTCATTTGTCAGACTCCAAGATGGTTTAGTATGTGGAGTCAACTCCAACAAAAAGGTTTATTATTCCAAGAAATGGATATTTTCTAATGCTTATATTTTAGGAAATAAATGAGAGAATCCTCCTTTCTTGACATTACACCTTGGCAACACACATTTTAAGGCTGCCTAATTTTGTCACCTGTCTGAATACAGTCATTTCTCACTTTGCTTATAGATGTGCTCCTGGTGAGGGAACCAGGGAAGCCGGGGTTGGTAAACAGAACTCTGTTTAAATAGAATGGAGACATTTGCTATTTAAAAGAATCCCAAGGTATAGTCTTTTGTAAAGCAAAGAACATTTTTGGAAAATGACTATTCTCTGTTCTAATGTTTTGGTATAAATTTGAACTTTGATGTATTAGGTCTTTCTTTAAAGTGGTAGTTCTTCCACAGCAATCAGACAAAAAAAAAAGTAAAAGGCACCCAAACTGGAAGGGAGGAAGTAAAACCGTCACTGTTTGCAGATGACATGATAGTGTACATAGAAAATCCTAGTCTCCACCAAAACACTACTCCACCTAATAAGTGAGTTTGGCAAAACAGCAGGATACAAAGTCAATATTCAGAAATCAAAGGCATTTTTGTACACCAACAATGAAATATCAGAAACAGAAATCAGGAAAAAAATCCCATTTGCTATAGCAACAATAAAAATAAAGTACCTAGGAATAAAACTAACAAGGAGGTAAAAGACCTGTATTCAGAAAACTATACAACGCTGAAGAAATAAATTAAGGAAGACACAAACAAATGGAAGCATGTACCATGCTCATGGATAGGAAGAATTAACATCACCAAAATGGCCATACTACCCAAAGCGATTTATAGATTGAATGCAATCCCTATTAAAGTACCAATGACATATTTCACAGATATAGAGCAAACATTTCAGAAATTTATATGGAACCATAAACAACCCGAATAGCTGCAGCAATTTTGAGAAAGAAGAACAAAGCAGGAGGGATCACAGTACCTGATATCAAACTATATTACAAGGCCACTGTAATCAAAACAGCCTGGTACTGGCATAAGAACAGACACATAGACCAATGGAACAGAACAGAGAGACCAGAAATAAACCCAAGTCTCTACAGTAAATTAATATTCGACAACGGGGGAAAAGGCACAAAATGGAGTAAAAATAGCCTTTTCAACAAATGGTGTTGGGAGATCTGGACAGCTACTTGCAAAAAAAATGAAACTCGATCATCAACTTACACCATACACAAAAATAAATTCAAGGTGGATAAAAGACTTAAATGCACATTGTGACACCATAAAAGTCCTAGAGGAAAACATTGGCAGGAAAATCTCAGATATCCCACGCAGCAACATCTTCACTGATGTGTCCCCTAAAGCAAGGGAAATAAAGGAAAGAATAAACAAATGGGACCTCATCAAATTAAAAAGCTTCTGCATGGCTAAAGAAAACAGCATTAAAATGAACAGAGAACCAACTATATGGGAAAACATATTTGCCAAGGATGACTCAAATAAGGGTTTGATCTCCAAAATATATGAAGAACTTACACGACTCCATTCCAGGAAGACAAAAAATCCAATTAAAAAATGGGCAAAAGACTTGAAAAGACCCTTCTCCAAAGAGGACATACAGAGGGCCCAGAGACATATGAAAAGATGCTCAGCATCACTAGCCATCAGAGAGATGCAAATTAAAACCACCACGAGATACCACTTTACACCGATCAGAATGGCCATCATAAACAAATCAACAAACAAGTGTTGGAGAGGATGCAGAGAAAAGGGAACCCTAGTGCACTATTGGTGGGATTGTAGACTGGTGCAGCCACTGTGGAAAACAGTATGGAATTTCCTCAGAAAACTAAAAATGGAACTACCTTTTGACTCAGCAATTCTGCTGCTGGGATTATACCCTAAGAACCCTAAAACACCAATCCAAAAGAACTATGCACCCCAATGTTCATAACAGCACAATTTACAATAGCCAAGTGCTGGAAGCAACCTAAGTGTCCATCAGTAAATGAGTGGATCAAAACACTATGGTACATTTACACAATGGAATTCTATGTAGCAGAGAGAAAGGAGCTACTACCCCTTGCAACAGCATGGATGGAACTAGAGAGCATTATGCTAAGTGAAATAAGCCAGGCAGTGAGGGACAAATACCAAATGATCTACCCTTTAACAGGAACATAATCAACAAAGGAAAAAAGCAAACAAAATATGACCAGAGACATTGAAATTAAGAACAATCTAACAATAGCCAGAGGGGAGGGGGGAGGGAACAGTGTGGGGAAGGGCTTCCAGGAACCACTACAAAGGATACATGTCCATGACCAAGGGGGAGGGTGGAAGAAAGGAAGGGAGATGGGATTGGCTGGGGTAGGGGCAAGTGGTGGGGGGAAAATGCAGACAACTGTAATTGAACAACAATAAAGTAATAAAAATCTTAAAAAATAAAATAAAATAAAATAAAGTGCTAGATCTTAAACCAATCAGAACCAATGCTGTCTTAAATATTTTTTTATTTATTCGTGTAGTTTTTGTAGCAGTTTTAAATTTACAGGGGGCAGGGAACATAAGAGAGCATAAGGAAATTTTGATCTATTTGATGCAGACTTCCGCCAGTGGTGCCCGTGGTGTTGTGGAGAAAAAGGGACAGACAGCACGGCCATTCTCTGAGAGAGAGAGCGCCTCGACCCTTGCCTGGATAGGCTTTTACTGGCTTTCTAATAGCATTCATTAAAGAAGGTTCTCATTCATTATGCTCAGGTTTGCTTTAGGTGATTACTTTTTACAGGTAACAAAGGAAAGGATGTTACTGATTACTTCTTACAGATGAACAAAGAAAAAATGTTGCAAATGCAAGGGAATGATAAGAGTGATTGGTCTGGTTACACTCCATCCTTGGGAGAATTAGCACAGACTTTAGGAAGTTACTTTAAAGATATGCAGTAAACATTTGCTGCTTCAATTTGGGGTGAGTGAGTTTTAGCAAAAGTAAGCCTCAAAACAGCCTAGGTACAAT
>VMDR010022204.1:0-16354 GCA_007922815.1 Macrotus californicus
AATACATGTTAAAACATGTCAATTGTTTTTACATCTATTAATATGATCATATGTTTTTTCTTCTATTCTGTTAAGATAATGATATTTAGTGATATCAAATGTCAATTGATATTTAAAATGTTAGCATTTCTGAAGTGAATTTGTGCAGTAATGCCACTTGCTCCTCCCCCAAGAGGGAGAGGGGATCTTGGAGGCTGTTTCTAAAACATGGTTGGAACCAACCACCCCGATTTTAGCCCCACCGTCACGTCGTTTTTGGAAATACTTAGTGTCAGTAATTCTCGAGTCACTGGGGGTTCTGCAGTGTGAAATGAATCACTTTTTAGCTCTCCTCACTACCAGTTTAGGATTTAGCTTCTTGGGTCTGCTAAGTCATCCATCTTTTTCTAGCTTCTGAAAATTTTTGGCTGGAATCTCTTCTCCTGTTCTCTTTATGGTATTCTTTTCCAAATATCTTTCTCATAGAAGATAAACGAGCACTCTAAGATCTGTCCCCCCCCCCACTCTAACAAATAGAGATGCTGACCAAATTGAATGTAGGGGTAATTCCACTGTTCCTCGTGTCTCGGAAAAAATTAGGTTTCCTCAATGTGTTTGTTGCATAATAAAATTTGTGTCTCTTAATGTGTCAACCCTGGCTTACTGGGGGATTACAAAAAGCTACACTTAACATTCTGTATAAAATAAGACCTCATTCATGAATATTTACTCCTTCCAAATGCTGTGTAGACCTGCAAATCTTTCCATTGATTTGATTGTTTTTCTCTTCACTCAGCTTCCAGGTGAGAGGAATAGTTCAAATGTAACAACACTGTCAGGAATTTAGTTAAAATAACTAAAGAAGAGCTATGAGGCTACATTCTATACATTCTATACATTCTATATCTAAATAACAAAAAGAATTGATGTTCTGAGTGACAACCTTATGATACTATAGTATCTTCTATCAAATGAAAGTTAAATTTATATTGTCTTTAGTTTTTAAGGTAGAACTTTAGATATTTTAGAAAATTTTTTAACAATGACATTGAGACACAAAGAGATTTCAGGTTGTCTGTAAGCCATTCAACAGAATGCTCAAATTCCCAAAGTTATTCTGGTTTTATAGCATAGAAATTAATAAATGAATAATTGCCCAGATTATTTGCCTAGGTGATATCCTTAGTCAGAAGAAGCTGAGTCTATAGAATTGTACGCTCGTGCCCACATTTACAGCAGCAAACTATTTTTCACACAGAATTTGTTTTAGTAATTGCTTTACAGTTGCTGCCTCTAATGAAACATCCAGAATCACAATGAACAAGGGAAACAATCTTCTATGGAAAATCAATACTTCATGTGAAAATTGAAGCATCCCAAGGGAACATTTTTGAGACAGACCTTCATCTCTGAGTTCTTGGGGACTCAAACTAGTGTGAAACAGAGTCCTTGACCTTGAGGGTCTCATAATTTGGTCAGGGAGAATGACTATACACATAAATATAAGTTTAAGTAGGAGGGCACCTGCTGTGTTCGCGGCAGAGATGTGAATGGCTTTAGGAATAACATAAAGAAGGCAGGAAGATCTCATTCAAGAGCCAGGCGGACCCACCAAGTGAGAGGAGGAATTAAGGTGGCTCTTGCTTTTGCTTCTCAGCTCACCCTTAGGTTTTGGGTGCTCAGTACTCAGGTTGATGGTTCAGATGCAGCAAGCTGGAATACAGTGGCAGCTCCAGTGATTAGATTTCAAAGTATAGTTAGGGTTTCCCAAATTTCATGAAGATCATATTTCTTTCTTTTTTTTCATGAAGATCATATTTCATATGTAATAATATATATTTCATATACTTGTATATATTGATCAGGCTTATTCTGGTGATAGAAACCCATTTTAAAATACATTAAGCAAAAAAAAATTATGTTTATACATGAAAAAATTCTGTTGACCAATGTGATTGAGAAGGTCAATGATAAAATGGATTAGGTATAGATATACCTAGATGTCAGATAATGTCACCTGAAATTTCTTTCTCTTTGTTTCTTGGTTCTGCTTTCCTTTATGTTGGCTTGATTTGGGCACAGGCTTTCTCTACATGGTTGGAATTCTAGTGACTGACTCAGGTCTTACGTGGCTGGTACAGCTTTCCACCTCAGATTAGAAAACCTTCATTCAGAGTCTAGGAGGGATTCCAAATGCCTGCTTTGTGGACTAATCATGATGGACAGAGAATAATTGACTGAGTCTTAGACATGGGTGAAGTAATGGAGAGCTGTAGTTGGGGATATTACACATCTTAGAGATGAATTATCCCATTTTAGGTGTTTCCAATCATCAAAGACCCCACTCTTGAGATTACTCACTCCTTGGGGGTACAGCTCCTATCATGACCATTCACAGATCAGGCACTCATGATGATAATGTGCTAATGAAGAGGGTGAAGACTACATGTGTTCAACAGGACCTCAGGATTCCTTTGCTTATGTTTCCCAGGAGTCTTCTGAGTATTCATACTCCTTTTTATTTTTATTTTTCTGGAGATTCAGAAGCAGAGGGGATTGCACTTACTGCAACTGTAAGACCTTGGCAGCCTGAGTTGAAGAACCAAATACTCTGAATTCTATGTGAGGAGGAAAAAAATACTTATGGAGAAAGGAAAGCAAGTGTTTCAAAGTCAAGGCCAAAAACAGAGGCCTTGAAACCTGCCAGAGCTGAAAGGGCAGGGAAAACATCAAGACTCTGGTGACGTGGACTCCGTGTGTAGATGTTCATGTTATGGCTGCAACGAACAATGAACAAATTCACACAGACTAAAGAAATCCGGTGGAGAAAAAGGGATGGCACGGCTGGTCTCTAAGTGAGAGAGAGGGCCCTGCCCCCTGCCTAGACAGGCTTTTATTGACATTCTAGGTACATTACACCAAGGACGGTCCTCATTTACTATGCACAGGTTAGCTTTAGGTGGTTACCTTTTATAGATAACAAAGGAAAGAATGTTGCCAAATACTTCAAAGAGAAAGTACATTTGCAAATGTAAAGGGGAAAAGTGTCTGAAATGGTGACACCCATACTTGGGAGGTTTAGTGCAGATCGCAGGAAACCTCTGCTTCCTCGATTCCAGGTGAAGGAGTTTTTTTTAGCAAGAGCAAGTTTCAAAGCAGCCTAGGTGCAATGCGTGCCTGATTCCCCACGGGAGAACCGATCTGTGGGTTTGCTTCCTGTGTGCCGAACACACACCTGTCTGTTTTCAGAACAGAGCTGAGCATTCCACATGGTTTCCCTGTACTCTGGGACAAGAAAAACTTTGATAACTGCTGTAGCTTTTCAGATTCAGGGTTTTTTAGGTGGTTCAGGTATATATAAAAGGATGAGAGAGAGATACCTATTTTAGATACCACATGTAAACAGAATTCTACATCAGCTGTCCTTCTGTGACTGACATATCATTTAGCATAATGCCCTTCAGGTTCATCCACGTTGTTGCACATGGCAGGGTAGCCTTATTTTTTAAGGCAGAATTGTATGCTATTGTATGTGCGTGCCACATTTTCTTCATCCACAGTCATCCATTGATGAACATTTACATTGCTTCCACAGCTTGGCTATTGTGAATAACGGTGCAGTAAACATGAGAGTGCAGATGGCTTCATGTCAGGGCTGATCTCTATAGAGTGGTACGTCTCTTTCAGTGGGGACTGAGACTCTAGAATCTTAAAATATTCTCCATCATATGACCCCATAAAATCAATCAAATCACTTTCAAAGCCAGGCTCCATTCCTTTTGAGTGGCATTGCCACGGCATCTGAAATTTGAACCTGAGTAGAAACTGTAACATAGAATAAGAGAATATCAAGCTCACTTTCTCTTGGGAGATGATCTGCCATCAACTAAATTTGGATAATATGCTATGTCTTCCCTCTTGGGATTCCCCTCGCACATTAGTGTATTAAATGTACTCAGAAGTTCTGTGTTAAGAAACCTATTAAGCAAATGTTACCCAAAGGAACTTAACCCCAGAATGTTTTTTTCATTTTTTAAACTCTCATTTCCAACTTAACATTTGGAAAGTTGAACTCATTACTTTGTTTCACAAACAGGCTTCCTTCTTCCCTAAGTTTTCTGATATTGTAAAATTACCGTCTCAGTTCTCCAGGTTCAAAAATCTTGAACCTTCTATTTCATTCTTCAAAATTCCTCAGAAGTGTTTTATATCCTCATTGTTTCCCTCTATTTCTCATCAAAGCTTTAAAGGACTTGAAGGAAGAGATTGCAGTGAATTAATTTTGAATCTCCCTTGAACCTCAGAGAGATGCTTTACTCGTGAAGGTCAAGGTTGTCATCAGTGCTCCTCAGCTCCTTCCATACCTTTACTGATGCTGCTGCTCATTGTACTAGCTGTGGTAAAGGCTTAGCGAGGAAAGCCAGAGACCCCCAGAATACAGTGGGTCAATGTTAGTTGTCAATATTCCACTCTCATGTGACAGTCTGGTCAGTCTAGGCTGGCTGCATAAGTGTGGTCTGTGAAGATATTCAGGGATTCATGTTTTTTCTAATATAATTAGGGTACGGTCCTCACCTACAAGGTTGAAGCTGAGTTAGATGTGGTGTCTTCATGGGAAGAGGAAAAGCCAAAAAGCAAGAAGACAGTTTGTTTTCAAATTAAAGATGACTTGGAAGTGGCACACATCACAGAAGTTGGCCAAAACTTGGCCACATGGTCACATTAAGCTGTGACCAAGAAGACTGGAAAACACATTGTTTAGCTTCTTGGCTATGTATGCAGGAAGAGGAGTGAAATGGAGCTTGGGGCAACTAATAATCCACTTGGCCAACTAATATTTTCATCTAATAATTCCACTCGGCCACAAAATTTTTAATCTTTTAGTCATTCATTCATCCATCCATTCATTCATTCATTCTGTCAGTCATTATTATGTATTTATTCAGTTAATATATGTTCAAGTACCTACCCTGTGTTATTCTGTTTTCTGAAAAAGGTCCTTACAAAGTTTAATCAATGAGGGCTGTTTTAAACTCCCTAAATCTGAGGACTATATCCTTGGAATGGGGGCTTCTTAATCTTTCTTACGAAGAAGCTTACCTCTCTGGCAGTGCTCACCCAGAGACATCAAAGTACATCAAAGTACATTCCAGTACATCAAAGGAGGCTCCTTTCGTGGCTGAAGAAGGTTGGTCAGAGTGACACTTGTTGAATAGGTAGATAGAAGTGCTTCAGGTGCAATCTCTCTTTCCTTGTGACGTATGAGTAATTAGAAGAAAAAGGTAGGCCAACTTCTTTAGTAGCAGTATCATGATTGTTGTTTCTATTTCATGTTCTGATATCCCTTACCTAGTAAATTGCTATGTTAATAGCCTCCAGAATCTGTCATCTTTTGCCCAGGCTATGGGGAGTTGGTCAATAGCTATACATGAGTTAATGTAAAAATATCTGTCAAGACAAACACCCAGATGTCTTTATATCAAATGTACAGTCTTTTCTTTTAGAGATTTTATTTATTTATTTTTTGACAGGGGAAAGGGAGGGAGAAAGAGAGGGAGAGAAACCTCAGTGTGTGGTCGCCTCTCACGCGCCCACTACTGGGGACCTGGCCCACAACCCAGGCATGTGCTCTGACTGGGAATTGAACCAGTGGCCCTTTGGTTCACAGGCCAGCACTCCATTCACTGAGCTACACCATCGAGGGCATTGAACATACAGTCTTATTCTGTCCATTCTTGGTGAGAACCTCTTCATGCACAAAGAACAAAAGCCTCACATTCTATTCTCTAGTTCCTCATTCTCAAAGATGACTTGGTAGTTGCTAGAAAATCTGCTAACCTCTTGGAATCTACATTTCTGCAGCGGAGAACTACTGATAATTCACTTTATGATGTTAGTAATATACTTTGAGCACACTTTTTTTTTTTTGTCAAGGCTCTCAAAGTCCATGCCACATTTTATCAGTACTGAGCAACAGGCCATTATTGCCCTAACAAATAAAAAATGAGCATTGTGTGTAATGTCCCACATTTAAAACATGTTCCACGTTAGTAATTACCATTTGTTAGGTAGCTCGTCTGCACCAGGTATGGCTGTCATGTGGCCTGTGTCATTGCGTGATGGTGCTTCACACACGTCTCATCCAGCCCTTCTTACCGCCCTGAAAGGGAGTTTTATCTTCACTTCACAGTGGAGGAAATTGAGGCACTGACAGGTTATTCAGTGTGCCAAGGTTTCAAGCTAGAAACATGTTTCAGAGTCTCTGCTTGTGAGATGCGAAACCAAAGTAGTTTTGTTGTTTGAAGTTTTTCTTTCTCCGTAGCGTTTACCACTCAGTGTCTGCTGGGCTTCTCTTCTCAGTTGATGTTTTTGTCCAAACGAAAATTTTCAGAAATCCTGATACCACCTGCTATTACTTACACAGGATATCAGCACAAGACTCTTAGTCCAAAGATTCCTTTTACTTGGCAGAGGTGTTCTTTTCTAAAAGCAGTAAGTACAAGATTAAAAGCATACCAGGAAGAACAGTGAAAAGGAAAATACCATAAACATCTCCTTTTCTTCTATCCATCCTCTCTTTATCTGACAAATACTTAAGAAGTCTGTTACCTGTTAGGCACCATAGGTGTGGTCTTGGGCCACAGCAGTGAACCAGATACAGTCCCTGCCCTCATAGACTTCCAGACCTTGGGCAAGAGGGTAAGGACACACATGATACAATACGAAGTAGCAAGTGCAGTGATGGAATTAAATTTGTGTTGCTCAGGAAACAGCTAAGGGGGCATTGCCAATGTGGACTGTGGAGGAGAAAGGTTTCTGATCTTGTCCTGGCCATCTCAGAGGTCACACCCTTTGCTTCATTTCTGCAAGAACGAACATTTGGGATCACTGCCTCCGTTAGAAGTATAAGCACCAGTGTGAGCATGGCTGGGTTCTTTGCCAGAAATCGTATATGGTCTTGGTGTCTATTAGCATTAGAGGTACAATAAAGGGCCTACTAAGTGCCACACTAAGTAAAGGCTTTTTGTAGAATATGCAGTTAATAAACGGTAGCTATTTATAAAGAAATTCACACAACCGAAGATGCAAAATTTACAGGAGGCAGTAAAATGTAATACAATGTTTCCCCAAATAAAGGAAGTTAACATTTTTGCTTGGCTTAATTTGGGACCTGTGAAGCTCATGTCTACTCAGTCTTAAGCCACTTTCTTTTCTCATACCGAGCATTGGATATGAGCAATTTATGGTTTCATTTGCCACCTACAAGGCAATCATATTTCCAATCTAAGTTTTCTCCTGTGTTTCGGATCTATATATGTAGCTAATTGCCTAGTGGACATTTCCCCTGGGATATTCCACAACCTCTTAAGCTTACCATGTACAAAACTTTGTTTATAATTATTCCACCAAGTCCATAATGACTCCTGTGCTTCCTAATCTTATTGAATGGCACCACTACGAATCCACTTGAGCAGGGGGGAGACCTGGAATTTATCCCTGACCTCCCATTTCACCTTGCCACGTCCTCTCAATAGCTAACCTACACCATAGATTTGAAGTCCCAAGTAGCTCTTGTCTTTCTTCACTTATTTTAGGCCTATTGTCCCTGCTCTAGTTGAGGCTGCCATCATCCCCCGTTGGATATTGCAGTAGTTGCCTAATGATTTTCCTGACTCTAATTTGGCTATAATGCAGCCAGAATATTCATTTTGTGAAACAAATCTGGGTCATGTCATCACTTATCCTAAATAGTTAACAGCTTTCCGTTGCCCTTTGTGTACAGACCTATCTCCTCTGTAGGATTTATAAGTAAGCTGACCGTATGTCCCACTTTTCTGGAATAGTCTCAATTTATGCTTGTTATTTCAGCATCATTATTAACAGGTTCTTCTTTCAATCACAAGTGTGTTCTGGATTGGTCAATAAATTATAAGGTCACCCTGTTTATAAAGCTTTGCATTATTTGGGCTTTGCACACTTTTCTAGTCTTATCTCTCATGTAAACTCTGTTCCAGGCTAATACCTTTCACTTCCTCTGACACACTTTATTTTGCTTCCAGACTATTGTCCATACGCTCTCTCCTCCTGGGCCCTTTCATCTTTCAGCCCTGGTTGTGGCTGCTCATTCTTTGGCTCACAGCTTAGTTTAGTTACATGTCTGACCTGTCATCACTCAGAACACCAGCATTTTTGCCCTCAAAGTTTTTAGCACATTGAGGCTCAATTATGCACGTATTTGTCTGCAGCCACCGCTCTGCAATAAACTCTGTGGCAGGGATCAGGTCTGTTTTGTTTATATTTTCCCCAGGAGTTCCTGCTCTCCCAGTTACAGAATAGATGTTTGGTAAGTTTTTGATGAATAAATGAATGAACTTGGGCATATAAGAATGCCGACCAGAGTATCAACACATCTAGGCTCTCAAGTGTCATGTGGATAGGCACAAGGAGCTCACCAGTCAGCAAGACAAAGGAGCAGGCCATGTGTGTTACCTGCATGATGGACCACACAGTGGGCATCAGGAATATCTTCTCTCCTGCTGGCAGCCAGAATACATTTTTTAAAGTGTACATTTACCTGTATCTGCAAAAGACTGGTGGTTGAGGCCTGAGATCTTAGGATATAAACTTGCCTTGTTCCCTTCCACTCCTAGGCCCCTTATTCTGCTAGGAAAACCCCATACGAACTCAAGGCAAGTTGCACATGGTATTCTGAAGTGGTAAGTGGTCTGGGTCTCTTGCACCTCTACTTCTCACGTTCTGTCTCTCTAGGGCACCAAGCTAGGCTCCTGAAGGGAATTTCAAATCTTCCATGAAGATAATCAAACCCATAGTTTTGCTTCCTAGTTGTCTCTTGGTTACATTCTGAACATATTTTTCTTTGCTCTGATTAAGCATGGAAAGAGCAGGGATCCACAAACCATGGCCTGTGGCCAAATCTAGTCTTCTGCCTATGTTTGTAAATTAAGTTTTATTGGAACACAGCCATGACTATTCGTTTACATACTGTCTATGGAAACTTTCCCGCTGTGATGGCAGAGTTGAATGCTTGCAGTGAAGACCCTGTAGCCTGAAAAACCTAAAATATTTACCATCTGACCCTTTATAGTAAAAGCTTGCTGCCTTTTGGTCTTGCATCCCACCCTAGGATACCTTGGGAAGAGTCTAGGAGCTTGCTTCTTCAAGTGTGGTCCATAGGCCAGTGGCAATGGCATCAAGGACTTTATTGTGAATACTTGGGCCCAATCCCAGACCTACTGGACCATAAACTGTATCTTAACGAGATCTCCAGGTGATTGGTGTGGACATCAAAGTGGAAGAGTGCTGATCTAGGTGCCTTAGGAGACTGAGGAGGACCACCACTGAAGCACTCACTCTTGGGAAAACATTGCATCCAAGTCGTACATAAAGTTTGGTGCTGTGTGGCCTAAGATTTATGCGTGTCAGGAGTATCACTATGAAACCAAGCTATACCTCTTAACCCCAAGGAATAGAGCGTTAACAATAAAATGTTAGAACTATGAAGACTAAATATTTCTGGGTCAGGGACATTCCAAATACTGCACAAATCACACTATTAGGCAGCCACGTAATTTGACTATGAAGGAAGCCAACCTTGAACTGGGCAAAGAGTCATTTTCTGAGGCCGAGGGTGGCTGGGGTTTAGTAGTGCTGGTCAGAAGCAGATGCTTTTTTATTACCTGGGTCATGCTCCCTTTTACGGCAATGACAAAATTACCTACTCTCTGTCCGCCTCACTGTGTCTGAGCTCTTGTCCCCTATGACTGCTGTTGGTACGGCAGTTTTGAGAGGGTGACCTTCGGTTAATTTACAAAAAGTTATTTGCTACCCATAATTTGTTTTGGTGGCTCTAAAATGAAAAACAAATGCAATACAAAACAAGGCTATTTTTCTATTGTTCTTGAGATATCACGCAGGGGACAATTCCTGGAACCCTGCAAGAATCACATCAAGCAGTGGAACAGTGTGATAGTGCCTGTTCCAACCCAAGAAATAGGTTGATTGCCATCAAACAATGCCTTTATGTGAATACCAGCAAGAGCCATAGAATATCCTGTAAGCTACTTAGGTGGTAAGGCAGTGAATGTTTCCAATAGCACACAGTGTTCCTCTTCCGAGCAGGAGATGTGTTTACCCTCCCCAAACCATCCAAAACAAAATCTGGAGCCACGGACACAGTGTGCTCTCTTTTATGGTAAATGAGCGGTTCCAGTGCGTCAACCGAGGAAATTTAATCAATTTCACCATCAGCTCCATCACGATAACACATTGTCCCAGGGAGGAACATACAAAAAGTTTATTTTGTTTGTTTTGTTGCTGTTGCTCTGCTCAAGATTTTTGATTTCACTAACCTTGGGCTCGGATTCCTTTATCAAAGAGGAAGGAACACTCTGAATTTATTAGCTTATTGATTTGGATAAAGGACACTTTGTATTTGGAACCTGAGAAGAATAGTCCTACTCCCGCGAAGTGCACAGCTGTAGCAGGGGACAGGGATGGCTTAACGACCATGGTTTTTCTGTCCTTACTAAACCTATTTCTGTAGTTAATAAATTCAACTGATCTTGATAAACTTGATCTCACTTTACTATTTCCCTAATGTAGATTCAAATGAGTTAGTTAAAATTAAAATTGGGTCTAGAAGAAAAAAAAAGGGAGAAACGGAAGAGACTTGGGTACTCCAAAATGAATATTCAGGCCTTGGAAATACAAAGCTGTCCCTCGTTGGGTGGGGTTGGCACCACTGGCCCCGGGGGGGTTTATAGACTTGAATTTCAGTTGCGTTCCCTGGTTCCTCTGAATGACTCTTTGCACAGTAAGTAGTTCAGGGAGCACGTATAGAGATTTAAGATTCTGGACTGTTGCAAATGCCTCTTGTCAAATCCTCTGCTGTTATAAATGTGGTTTCTATATCTAGGGAATAGAGACTACCTATAAATATTTCCCATATTTATTTAGGGAAAATCCACTTTGTCCTCCTGCAGCAGGCTGTTCTGGTCCAAATAAACTCTGTGAATGGGTGGAATTGATGCTCTTTCCTTGCCTATGAATTCATCTAAAGTCATCTAGGATTCTAGTTCAGCAAATAGTGCCTGCTCAGGGCCAGGTTCTGTGTTGGCACAGGTTCTCTCGGTAACTCCTTACAACAACTCTGCAGGGGCGATATTGTCAGTCAATGTACAGATTAGGAAGCTGACTCACAGAGAGCATTCTCGCCACTGCACCGTGCTGCATCATGTTTTGCGTGAGTTAAAAGACCTCCTTTATTTATTCATTGTTAACAAGAATGATTAAGGCAACTAATATATAAAATGCCAGGTACTATATTCAGTGTTGGGGATACAAAGGTAAATGAATCACTGTTTTTGCCCTCATGGGGCTATATACCAAATAAGATGATAAAGATTTCATATTTCATTACAAATTTGAGATGTGGTTTTTGTTGTTTTAATCTTCTTTACTGCTTACGCGTGGCTTTAAGAGCATACTTGCAACATGGCCCATGCCGATTAGGACTTGTGTGACAGATGTAGGTGTGGGGACCACAGAACACCTGTAAGGCAATGACAATTGTGTTCATTAGCTACAACTCACTAATTCAAGAATCTCAAACTTTGAAAAATAATATCCATCCAGTAAGTAAAAACAAGCCTCTGAGTACCCCAAATAGAAGTCACGGAGTCTATTTACTAACGCTCATATACTTTATTTGCAGGAAAAACATTCGAGGCCTCCCTTTGAGCCAATTTACTCTTAACTCACACAGAATTTTAACATGATTGGTTATCTGTTTGCAGCCTACAGTAAATTAAAAAAAGAACTTTATCCTCCTAAAGGATAAAAAGAACTTTATCCTTTATCCTTGGGACAAAAAAAGAAATTAGATTATCTTGAAAAAAAGTAACAATTTTGCTGAGGGCTTATTTTGCCCACCTGAACTGGGAGATAGCACAGAAAATGTGTTTAGCCACACAGAAGGGTTTAAATCACGTGTATCTGATTTGACTCTCCTGGAAAGACTGTGATTGAGTTTAACAGAGTTTTCAGAACCGCCACACATTTTCCTGAAAATAACTGCATCCTTTACCCCTTTCTGCATCCCCGCACGTCTCTCGTTGGTTTGTGTGCATTGACATGGCTCTAGTGTGTTGATAACACCAGTCAATTATTAACTGTAAAGTTTCTACAAACCCAAAGAGAGCGGCTTTTAATCTCATACACTCACAGTTTAACAGGGACATGGACTTGAGGTGCAAAACATCAAGCTAGAAGATTCACTGTCTTTTAGCAAAACAGTGCTTGCTGGAAGCCTGACTAAGTGGCTTCATGCTGTCCGTCACTCGATGAGGCTTCTCCAAGGAACAGCTGCTGTACTGATGAGAGAGGGGGCCACAAATAAGAGGGGGAGCCAATGGGCACACTGAAGTCAGGGGTGAAATTGCCAGCCATCTGGGCAGAGGGATTGCGCATCTTTGCTTAAAAACTTCCATTTCTAGGTGGTACAGCAATTATTGTGTTAACATGTCGAGTCTTTTTTTTTGTAGGAGTATGTGACTAAATATTTCTGAGAGCAGACTTATAAACTAGTATGCAATAGTGGTTCTGTTCTTGAGGGGGGAAAAGAAGAAGTGAAAAAGAATATCAGGAGGACTTCATTTCAATATTGTGAAGAACTGTAATAAGTTGGTTACCTAAGGAAAAGTGAATATTTGACTCTGAAGATGAGATATCAACTATAAATTTTTCTTTCTCATTGAGTGAGGAACAAAAGAGACATGTATAGTTCTTGTCACTTTAAAGAATCCCATGTGTGGACACAGAGCAATTTAGAATCTGAACTCAGGGCAGCAGAAGAAGACGAAATGGAAAGAACTAGAAATGCAAGGCAGATGTCTTGACTTGCACTTACATGCTCTACATGTGAGGCTCATGTTCTTGGAACTCTTTTGGATATGGTGCCCACTCTTCAAAGGTTAACGTTTCCTGACCAGATGACGGGCGACGTCTGTCTCTGGGGCAGGACGGTGAGAGAGGCCTGGTGTGAGGGATGTGACAACGAGTCAAGGAAGAATGTGTTTGGTATCACTCTCGTTCTCTCAGTGAGTTTCTGTGTCTAATTTCGAAAAATCTTACATGTGACTCTTTTTTATGCCTATACTTTAAATCACATGTTTAGGTTTAAGGTAATTTTATATTTAAAGCGATTAAAAGAATTTGAGATTTACTTTCCTAGTGTCTTAGAAGGGCACAAATTGTCTTAAAAGGGATAAACATAGATGACATATTACAAGATTTCTCAACTGAATTTTTCCTTTGACTACTATATATAATCACATTTTGTATTTTCTAGGATTTTATACAGTTTTTAGACATCCAAATATTTTTTACCTTATCTTCTTATCTCATAACGCTCAGTTCATGAGCTCATCATCATTACCACCGCCACCACTATCATCTTCATCATTGTCCTCATCATTTCTGACAATGTGTTAAGCTACTGACACGTATTAACTCATGGCTAACTCCCAATTATCCAATGAGGTAATAAATATCACTGAAGAGGATAGTCTCTTAAACATTTTTCTATATTGCTTTAGACCTGATGAGACCTTAGGGAATTTTTAATTTTAGCCCTTTAGTTTGCAAACTGAGGGAGCTAAAGATCACAGGAAAGAAATGACTTTCCTTTGATATTCAGCCAGTACTTGACAGAGCTTTGATTAGAACTCCCAGTCTCTGATTTTCAGTGCCTTGGTCTTTCTCAGAGTGTACGTTGTCCTCGTTTTCTGGGACATACCATCTTCACAGAATGTCTTCTTCGTAGGGGAAAATGCTGAAACCAAAGCCGTTTACGCTTCCACAAATAAAATATTTGGTAGGAATGGAGGCAGCTGATTGATTAAAATAGGATTCTTGGAATATTGTTATATTCACCGCTGCTGGTGAGGCCCTGTTAACCTGGATATTTTGTGGATGGCATAGAATATTAATGACTTTTAACCATTAGAGAAACCATTTTATTGCCAACGTCTTTAATTATGAAGGAGTATAGGCTAGTATTCTTACACTCATCCTCTTTAATATCATTTATAAGCAAGTCAGGTTTAGTTACGTTGTAAAAACAGATAGTATACATTCCTCAAACCTAAAACGATAAAGTGAAATATCACATCCCTGAAACCAAGTTGAACAGTACTTGAGTAACTTCGAATAGGACTTGATTCTCCTTTATTCCTGGAGACTTTCATTCCCATCCAGAACTATTTCTTCAGGCCTACGTAAGATAAGTAATTTTTTTTGAAAATGTTAAATACAATTAAAGATTCAAGTACACTAAAGAACATGTGGAAAGCATGCTTTCTGCCCATTGGTAGCCGGCATTCTAAAAATCTGAAAGTATAGGTCTTTTAGCATTTTAGGGTGCTCAGTGGTATTTAATTGTCAAAACTAAACATGATCCATCTTATAAACTCTGTTAATTGCAGAACAGAATTTCTGTATGAAATTGAATTAATTTTAATCCTTTGTGGTGAGGAATTTAGATTATGAAGTACCCAAAGGACTTCATTATGAGGCAGCTTCACTTATAAGCAGGACGTCAATCCACCTATTTTGCTTTTGAGCAAGATTCAAACTTATGGGTACAATATCCCTTGGGGTGAAGCAGATGCCTTAAAAAGTTGCATTAATAACTATATAAAGTAACTGTTTATGATTCATGAGCTGAGTGAGGTTATTTTCCTGTGGCTCACCAGACCGTCTGTAAATTGGCCTGACACCAGGCTTCAAAGGAATAAATACATAGTAAAAAATTCTGAGTTAGAATTGAGGCTGTTTTCTTAACTTAATTTGAAATCCCAGTGCTTTAGTGTTTTTGTTTTTAACCCAATCAATTGCCTTTTATTTTAAGCTCTTTATCAAACATTTCATTAAGGTCTAAATGCTGACTGTAGGTTAATTTCAGCATATATTCGTTAACATATGGTGAATAAGTAAATATTTCTCATATATTTTATATACATTTCCTAATGTCTGAATAATATTCAGAAGAAAATATGCATGTCTGGGAAACTCAGAGAAAAACAATAAACTAACTTAATATTGTATAACCACCAACTCCCCAACTTTTCCATTCTCCAAATACAAATAAAGATTTTATTATGAAGAGTATATATATATTTAATGATAAATGTAACACATGACATTGTACACTTCAAACAACACACAAGTTAATAAAAATGAGAGTGATTACCTACCACTGCCTCATATTGTTTAGGTATCTGTAGAGTATAAAATTCCAGGCCCTTTCACAAACATACTTAGAGGTGTGCATATACATACATACGTAATTTGTGTTTTAAAGACATTGACACCAAATTAAACTTATTGTATGGTAACTTGTGTTTTTAATCTTAGAAGTGACAAACACGTATAAAGAGTAAATTAATTTAGAACAGCTTTGCATTATTTCATGTATCACCTTTTAAAAAACCATTCCCTTGTTGATAGATATTGAAATTGTCTTCATTTCTGAAAATACAACATGCTTCCTGTTGAAGACATACTTGTAACAGTAATCATTGCGATTTTAATAGGTTATATTTATACTTGATTCAAAATTCAAAAGATACATGAGTATATGATAAAAATAAATCTCCCATTCTTATTTCAGAATCACTCAGTTTCCTTCCTTTTCATGTAAATCCTTCCAGGAATTTTCTGTGTGTGTGTGTGTGTGTGTGTGTGTGTGTGTGTGTGCACGTGCACAAAATTTCCCATTTTGATATTTGCTAGATGGGGGGATGGCTAGGGGGCTGAGGTGAAATAGGTGACGGTATTGAGAAGTTCAGATTGGTAGTTAACAAAATAGTCTCAGGGATGTAAAGTACAGCATAGGGAATGTAGTCAATAATATTGTAATAATTATTTATGGTGCCAGGTGGGTACAAGATTTATCAGGGTGATCACTTTGTAAGGTTTATAAATGTCCAATCACTGGGTTGTCTACCTAAAACTAATATAATATTGTATATCAACTGTATTAAAAATAAAAAAAAATATTTAAAAAATTTCCCCCATGTATGCTGCCATAATCTATATACTTCTCTGTACCTTGCATTTTAACTTAATAATAGATCAGTCTGTTCAAGCTGCTTACTTCTTTGCATTGACTTTGAAGTATCCCCTTGTACAGGTATACTGTAATTTATTCACCCTATGGAATATAAATAATCCCTTATTAAGTTGTTTTCCATTTTTGCTATTACAATAAAGTGAATATCTATATGCGCATACCATTTTCATAGGTGATCATGTATTTGTAGCATCTTAAGTGGGGAATTGTTGAACCAAGTTT
>VMDR010022205.1:0-16339 GCA_007922815.1 Macrotus californicus
TTTGTAAGCCAGTTCTTCGCTTAAGAGTTACTATGTAAGAAGCAATGAATCTTGAGAAACCTTATTTTTATTAACTGAAAGAATGACTTCTCTAGTATTGTTGTTAATATCTTTAATCAAATTGTAACAATGCTTTCTAACAAGACTCAGTTTCCTCAGGAAATAGAATGGCCAAGAAATTTTATGTAAAGCAGCAAATGTGGCAAGCTGTATTTATTTTGGGGGCTGTCATTTACAATTTGAGTTGATTAGTTACTTGTCACTGTCAGGAAAAACCTTTTACTAAACCCTTTTATATGAGGTACCACCCAAAGTAAAGGTTATTTACAATATGAAATGCCAACATTTGGGTAAAACATTTTGAAGTCTTCTGCTTTGTTGAACTTAGTCTCCATTTCTTTGAAGAAACAATTCCCCTTAATTGTAGTGAATGAATCAGATATCCTTGTCTGCTAGGATTGCCACTCAATAGAGGAGTATTTATTCATAACAGAATTCAGAACTGCCCTATGTGTTTTTGGTGTTCATGGGGGATCCAGGATTCTGTCACTCTTCATCTAATGTCCATTTCTATTTGCATCTAGGATTCTGTTTCAAAATAGACTGAAGCTCTGTGATGTCGAATACACTAGATGACTTTGAAGACACTAGATGACAGCAGTCTTATCCAAGGAAATAAGATAAGACCTCCAAAGACAAACCGTGAGAATGCTTCAATTAACTGGGGACAATGAGAAGAATCTTGATGTTTCAGGAAGTGTAAGAAGGCCTGGAGTGTGGAAAGAGATTTCTTTTGGAGATTACATTTGTCACACATTTCAAGGAGGTATGTTGCTTAGACCGGTTTAAAAAAAAAAACATGCAACTCCCTTTAGTTTCAAGTTAAGCATGATCTGAAAAAGCTATTATTTATTCTGTAAATCTGGGCAGGGGCTTTTTAAATGTTTCAGTAACACGGTTTTTGGTGTTTTCATAGGTACATCATCCACCTGGTTTAAATTAGGTAAAGTCCAACAAAGTCAATGTTGGCAAGAGCATTAAAAATATTTTCTGTTGCTTGAGTGCATTATTTTTATCTTTGTGGCCCTTAGTTAAGTACACTTTTATAATGATCTTCTAATAATCAGAGCCTAAATCAGCATGGTTAAGTCTGGGGTCATAATGCAAATCTCTTAAATTGAGCTCACTTATTCTTTAGCTCAGATATATCTGCCCAAGCTGCTAGGGTCATATCCATTTAATTTGTAAATAGCATGGATTTAAAAGTCAAAAGCTTATTTTTCAATTATTATTAACAAGAGGCAGCTGAGAAGAGAGTGCGTGTTTATTTCTCAGTTTAATTTCATATATATATTACATCACACACACACACACACACACACACACACACACACGACCATATCCATTTAATTTGTAAATAGCATGGATTTAAAAGTCAAAAGCTTATTTTTCAATTATTATTAACAAGAGGCAGCTGAGAAGAGAGTGCGTGTTTATTTCTCAGTTTAATTTCATATATATATTACAACACACACACACACACACACACACACACACACATGTGCGCGCGCGCGCGCGCGCGCGACCTGCCAGAAGCAGTGGTTTCTACCTGATTCGAACAGCGTTCCTTTTGATGTTGTTACCACTCAGATACCAGATACTTAAAGCTAGGAATGTTTAAAGATCAAGAACAAAATTTGGTGCAGGTGTTCAACTCAAACCACAAATTCCCTTTCCTGTTTATTGGTCGGACAAATACAAATGTTTGTTGGGACACTATGTGACATTTACTTAATACGTTACCTAATGAACGTAGAAAGTCTCAGGAAGGTTAAATGTCTTGATTTCCAGGAGCATTCATTATGTGCCTGTAAGCCGTCCTCGGTGCTGTGAGAAACAAGGGAAGGGCGGTAACCACTCAGCCAGGACAGAGTGTAGCCTGCCATAGGTCCTAGCCCTCTTCCTGTTGGAAACCTAGCATCATATCCCTCATTAAGTGTCTTTTTTTCTTCTTTTTTTACTGTAAAAGCTTTGGGGGAAGGTTTCTTTTGTGGAATTTCATATTGAATGATGTAATTTGTGGTTTAAACTATTACATTTGTAGGTCACTCATCAGGATTGAAGTAAGCTATGGCTGGCTTATTTTGATTTTGCTTTTCTTAGGCTACTTGGCGTCAGTTAAATGTATACGTGTTTGAAACATTGTCATTGGCCCTTGACATTGCATCTAGGGCGTCAGACGGATCCCTGGATGCCACCCTCAGCCATAGGTGTACCTTTCCTCCGGCACTTTCTCCCCAGAGGTGTGGTGTATGATTTTTCAGCCTTTACTAATCTGGCCAGAATCGAAGCTGTATTTAGTCTAGAAACTTGGTTACCAAACTTAATAAATAAAGTGTAGATACAGGTTGACAATGTGTTTTCACAACGCTTGGACCAGACAGGACTCAGGAGTTTTGGGGGATACTAGAAAGATACACATCACCCCCAGCAGGGCTTAGAGCTGCCTCCCACAATCACACATTTGATATTTCTACAGTGAACACATTCACAGCAAGTGAAAATACAAATGGAAAACAATAAGTTGCTTAACCTGAGTCTCAGCCATGTTGTGCTGCCAAAGGAGTTTGTGTCAACCTTGGGGAAAACTTGGTTTTTAGAACTTGGGGAATTTTTACCATGGCGATCATGAAATTGTAGAGCTATTGCACCCTCCCCCCTTTTAAAGGGCTGTTTAAAGCCAAGTCTAAAAGACTGATTCTCTTCTAAGTGTTACACTTAAAATTACTTGTCCTTGTTCTAAATTCAAAGGACTGACCTTGATTTGATGGCCATGCCTCTGCCTGATTCATCAGTCCGACTCCCCTTTCCTATTTTTCTTATTTGGACAGGATTTTCCTGTCTTGGGTACATTCTTGCCCAATCCTCTACCTAGCTTTCTGTTCTTGCTCACTTTTGCTGGTTGTTTCTTCAACCTTTGCCCAACCATCTTCTGAGCTGTTATATATCAGAGTCGCCTGCTGGCTTTCCCAAGTAGGGGCAAGCAGTCCTCAGCAGGGACTCTTTCGCCTCACCTGTCACCTAGCTCAGCTCTCCTGTTCCTAATGGGTTCAAAGGAACCTTCTCTCTAACACACTACAGAACGATGTTCATTGGCCTTAGTTCATCTCCTGACCAGAGCTGAGTGTTCTCGAGAGTGTGTGCCTTTTAACTCAGTTTTACTCTAGTATCTTAGATATGTCAGGAAATTTATTATAGTGAGGCTTTTTACAATTACCTTTGCGTTATCTAACATTTCATGAATTCCGCCAGGGCCTTGCCTATATTTCGGTTCAGAATTGAAATTCCTTTTAAATTTTTGTTTCTTTTGATAAATGCTGCAGGAGAATATACTGCTTCCTATGATTCTGGAACTTGACTGAAGAGAACAAAGAGAGATTATAGCCGGTTACCTGGCTTTTAAAGAAGAACAAACCAGTAATCTCAAATGCTTGTTGAAATTAGGGAGGGTAAAAATTGCCAACGCTGTTAAAAATGTAATTGGTTTTTATCTTGACCACTAACCATGCTTGTTGTTAAAATCTACGATTTGCAAAGTTGTCGTGCAATTGTTTTTCAGACTCTGAGAAGGAGAGACATACATCATATCGTGAGCAGAATGAAAGGGGGAATGAAAAGTACTTGAACATTTTCTGTACCCCTCGTCAGGGACAAGTAAACATATGTGTAGTGTAAACTATCCTGATAATGTGCTTGCAGGCCTGTGGCATAGGCCTTCTGCCAGATAATTAAAAATAGACCGCCTTAGAAGAGACTGACTGATCCCTCCTTCCTTCAGCATTGATTTATTTGGTTACATATTTCCTGAAAGGAATGGAAAAACTCCGTAGCTGCCAAATAACTTTTGTCCTTAATTTCTCACACTTATCTGCAATTTGCAAAATAAGAATGATCAGAGAGACCGCGTGTTGGGAATAAGAGTGGAAAAATAGGAGAGCCCACCTTGGCAGAATTTCCTGGAAAAGGGTTTTGTGTGAAAACTCTTCGAGGTCCTTCCGAGCAAGTGCTGGATCACATGTGATTGGAAAGGTGACTTCTTTGAGAGCGGTTTTGTTTCCAGTTGGGAAACGGAAATGATTTCTACACCGAAGGTGATGCAGTTGGTTGAATTCACGTCATCCATAGAGAGAAGGTGGTTATTAGCAACACACTCCAGACAAGTCAATCTACCACGATGACCATCAGAATTGAAACACCAGTAGTTCTTAAAACTAGAAAACGGTGTGTTCGAAAGTCTCCCACCTTGGATTTCAGTCCCGTTTCTTGGCGCTTACTAGAAGCATGCGGGATAAGGGGACTCTCCTTTGTCTCTCCAAAGCCAAGGGATGGGGGCTGCAGGAGAAGTTCAAGTTCAGATAAGGGGTGCTGGCAGGAGGGGAGCCTGGTATTTCCCTCTCAAATTGAAGTCTGCTTAGGCAGTGTGCTGGACTGTCCCATCATAATTAGGGGAAAAGAGAGTCGGATAGTGGCGGCTGAGTGAGACACCCAGGACAACCTGCCATTCCCTCTTTCTTGGGTGGATTATGGCCCCACAGGCTTGCTACGACCTCAGAAGCATGGGGTGGGGTTAGGGGACATCAGAGTATGCTGCATTAATGGAGGACCGTAGGATGGGGTGAAATGCCAGTGCATAGGACAGGGGCCTGGGAGTAAGACCTTCTGCTGAGGCCAAGTGAGCAGGACCAGCCTCCTCTTCCAGTGAACTGGGGAGACATCTTCCCTGTCCCTCTCATCTCTCCCCACTCCCAAGGCACCAGAGGAGCTGGCACTTAGAAGAACAAAGTGGAGGCGTGTTTGAGAACATGCCGATTTTCCGCCTCCGGCTGCAGGGGGACAGAGAGGGCCATACCCTGCCTGGAGTTGGCAGAGGAGCAAAGAGGGCATCTTTAAAGTGGACTGACCAGTAGACTGGTCATTTTGAAATCCCTGTGTCCAATTCTGATGTAAATACAGACAAGTGCACAAATCGTAAGTGAACAGTTGGGTAAATTTTCACACAGCAGATACAATCAGCTATACCAGCTCCCAAGAGCAAGAAACTACATATTATCAGCATGGCCCGAGCCAGGCCCTCTTCCAGTCAGCCCCTGCCCCTGCTCCAGGTACTTTGGAATCCTGTCACCCGAGGTGAGTTTGGCCCTTTCTCGCACTTTAAAGCAAGGAATCCCTGTGCATGCTCTTTTGTGCCGGACTTCCTTCACTTGCCATAGGTTTGTGAGATCTCTCCAGGTCATGTGTATAGAGCGGGTCTTGGGGGACCTGATGAATGACAGTTACTGGAAATAGGAAGCAGATGGAATGGCTCCTGCTCCCCAGGGAAAAGGGGCTCCGCAGCCCTCTTGGAGTCAAGTTTTAGAAATAATAAAGCCATTTCATGTTGATATTCTAAGTCAATAATAGCAAATTACCACTTGGCATCTTAGTTTTATTTTAGAATCAAGCACTTACGGTACCTTCAGGTGACTTTGGGTGACTGGCTATCATTAGAACAAAAGAATAACAAGCGACGGTGGGTTTGCTCCTTACATTGGTCAGGGTGCTGCGTTGCTGAGCAGCGGGGGGAAGACTGTCCTTGCAACCCGAGTGCCGGGGTTCGTTTCCAAGAGCAGTTAACAACGGGGCAACATATAGCATGTGTGAGGCATGTGTTACATTGAACGAGAGGGAGATGTGTTAGAAGAAAACCAAGGCTCACTGAGGATTATATGCATATGTTATGTCATTCCCAGTTTATGCAAATTATAAATGTCCAAGAGATTTAAAAATACTCCACTCATTAACTTTTCACTGACTCAGGAACCACGGGAAACTGCGAACAATTGTATCTGTTTCTCTTTTTCATACTCACAAGATGAAAACACTAGTAATTTTATTTGTGTGTAATGCGTGTTATATATATATACGCACTTTTTTTATTTGGCAACTAATTTCAAAATGACAGAAAAGTTACAAGTGGTACAGAGATTTCCCACCTCTTTTCACCCAGACAGCCCACTCATGTTTACCCAACTGTTTTAATATCCCTGATAGAAAAAGATCTAATCCAGGTGTACACATTCCCTTAGATGTTGTGTCTCCTTCACTCTGGAACAGTTCCTCAGTCCCTCTTTGAACTTGTTCCAGGCCAGTTATTTTGTGGCATGCCCCTCAGCTTCAATTGGTTCACAGTGTCCCTGTTAGATTTGGGGTATGCGTTTTTCAGCAGGAATATCCCAGAGCAGTGGTGTGTCCTGACCATTGTGTTGCTCCCCGTGGTCCAGGATGCTCATTGCGTTCCATCAGGTGGCACACTGCCGATTTGTTTCCATCGCTTTTGATGTTAACTTGGAACCCCGGGGTAAGGTGGTATCTACAATGTTGGCTTACTGTAAAATTATCCTTGTTCTCTTTATAACTAGTTATTATTTTGTAAGGAGATAGTTTTAGGCAGACTCTGTTATTTCTTCTGTATTTCTAAGCTGGAATTCTACTCTAAGGAAGAACTCTCTCTTCCCCCAATTTATATATATTCATTTGTATCAGTGAGGATTTACAGGTTCCTATTTTTTAATAGAAATTCAATTATTATTTAATCTCTTACGATCATTATTCATTTTGATGTTCATATCGTTCCATATTTGGCCAGTGGAAGTCCCTTCAAGCCAGCTTCTCTGTCTTTTTGACGTTTTCCATAATTCACTGAGCACTTCCTTACTTTCTGCTAAGGTGTTTGAGGCCCTTATGTTTCTCCTGGTCCGGCCCTGGGATCAGCCGTTTCTCCAAGGAGACCTAGTTTAGGTTTTCTCAGTGCACAGTGAGTATGTGTGTGTATGTATATATGTGCACACACATACATATACATATCTAATCACATTTCCATGCCAGTTGCTCCAATTTCAATCCAACCCAACCCTATAGAGTTCATCATAGCTTTCCCCCTATTCATGTATCAAAGTTGAGTTTCAGTGAAAGAAGAGAGTGTACTGAACTGTTTATAGCCTTGGACCTCATCAATTAGAAAAGCTTACTCTGTCTTTGAGGCCTTGAGCTATTTGAAATTCACATGAACTCCACCTTTGGCGGGATTGTTTTTGCCAAGGTTGCAGGTATGGGGGTCCTGAATGCTGAACACCATCAGGATCATCTAGGAAAGGTTGATAAGATGGCCCTTTGTGTTAAATCCAAATTGTATTACATGCTAGAAGAGCACAGTTATAATTTGAAGAATGCCCAAATTTTGTACACTGGAGTAGATTTTCTTCCGAAACAGGTAATTGCCCTTTGGCATGTTTAATAGATGGTTATTTCTTAAATGCTCATTTCAGCTGTTAATCTTGTTTGCTGACTAACAATGACAAGATAAATATGTTTCGAAGGCAGTTCTGAGGTCATTCCCTAGAGCGCTGCCTTACTGTATGTACTTGTAAGCAAATTGTCTTGAGCACCTATCATCGTGGCTTACTTAGAGACCAAAGCACTTGCTAAATACTAGATTACTATACACGCGTTTTATAGATCAGGAAGTTGAAGTTCAAGTAATTTTAGTAACTTGCCCATTTTGGCAGAAAAAGTGGTCAAGGTCGGACTTGAACCCAGGCAGTGTGGCTCCATTGGTCCCATGCTTAGCCATCACACTCAGCTGCTCCCAACAAAGCTGTTTAGGGGAAAACTTTTGCAGGATCATGCCCTCTGAATAAAGGCATTCTGCACTATAACAACAGATCCACCTCGTTACCGAAATGAAACAGACAATTACCCAGGGAATTTAGAACAGCACCGTTTTCCCTGACTCACTAGAGCCTCCTTCAGAGTGCACGACGAGCTGTTAGGTCTCTTGGGCAGGGGTGAGAGGCAGGAGAAAGGGGAAACTGGGCAAACTCACTGTCCAGCTTGGCCCTTCATTTTGCTTTATTTGGAGCCACTCATTCAAGCACTAGACTACATCCATTGCTTGTTAAAACGGCCCCCCAAAGCCAGAGAGTTTCTGCACTCTCTCCTCACCTACCAACGAACGAACAGGTTGTATACTCAGTGGCTTGTCACCCTGAGAGTGGCTGACAAGAGAGCCTGCTGCTTGGTACAAGCTTCTGTCCTCTTCCCCCGAATCTCCTCTCACAGTGGCTGGGCAGCAGGACTGAGCTGCAGGAAGAAGACTCCAGAGCTTGACCCTGAGCTTGATTTGTGTTTCAGACTGCTGGGCTGATCGATCCCCTCTTCATGAAGCTGCGGCCCAGGGGCGCTTACTGGCCCTTAAGACTTTAATTGCATGGGTAAGTAAACTGATGCATCTTTGGTGCTTATCTTATAAGCAAGCATCCTTCTTTATTAGCTTTGCCTGTAGCTGAGGTCTGGCTTGCCAGGTCCAGCGTAGCCATTCCAGATATATGTATTCTCTTACAGCTCACCATTTCTTCCTCCTGCCTCTCCTTTCTAGGGAAGCTGGCTCATTTTCTGCCCCCTTCCCCCTTCCCAGCTTTCCTTTATCTCATAGAAAATTTCCTTGTGAGGCTGGTGTGGAATTTCTTCAAGTTTATGTGGCACAAATTCATCTTATAGTGTCCCAGAGTGCCTTAGTTACAGCAACCCTGAAGTTGCAGAAGTCAGCTCTTGCTGTGTAACAAATTACCTCAAAAGATAGGGGCTGAAGCCATGGCCTGGTGTCTCAGTTGGTTGGGAGCATTGCCCCGTGCAGCAAAAGGTTGCAGGTTTGATTCCTGCTCAGGACATATACCTAGGTTGCATGTTCGATCCCCAGTTGGGCCATGTATGGGAGGTAACTGATTGACGTTTTTCTCTCACATTGATGTCTCTGTCTCTTTCTCTTGCTCTCAAATCAATAAATGTATCCTCAGGATTAAAAAAAACATAGGGGCTGAAAAAAATAAACACTTAGATTCTCACAGTTTCTGTTGGCCAAGGAGCAGCTTAGGTGGGTAGCTCTGGCTCTGAGTCTCTTGCAGGCTGCTGAGTATCAGCCAGGCCTGCAGTCATCCCATAGCTCGACTAGGGGAGGATCTGATTCCAACCTCACTCAGGTGGTTGTTGGTCAGCTTCAATTCCTTGCCACGTGGGCCTCTCCATGGGCCTGTGCCCAAGTCATGAGATGGCAGGTGGCATCCCCCAGAGAGAGCACGAGAGGGTGCCTAAGAAGGAGGTCTTAGTACAACATGATCTCCAAAGTGATATCCCATCCCTTCTGCCAGTAGATATGAGTCAGTAAATCCAGCCCACACTCAAGGGATAATACCAGGGAGCAGTACCAGGAATCAGGGATCCCCAGGAGACATCTTAGAGGCTGCCTACCCTGGTGATACACTCTTCCAAAAGCAAACATTAAACTAGATTGACAAATGGGTAAATCTTACTCCTTTGGGAAGATTTATTAAAGTCTTAGTTATTAAGGCTACTTTATTTTTATTTATGACTATCCCTTGCACAGTGAATAGCGGCCTTGTAAATATTAGTGAAATGAGTGAAAGTGCGCATGCTCCATTTGCTTTGTTTATTCTAGCATCTGTGAGTGTACAGAGGAGGTGAGTCATTATATGTTTTTTCCACAACCTGGCTTTCTTACCATTTACACTTTAAACAGCTGGTCACAGTGCTCGTTGGATGTGTGTGTGTGTTTGCCTTTTTTTCTTCTCCTTTATGATTTGTGTTAGTTCTCAAAAGGGGCAAGAAGTAATTATGAAATAGGCTTTGTACTTGATTTTATCAAATGCTTATTTATTTTAAGCACTTAAAATTCTATTTGATTATTTTTAAAATGGCATATATTCACATAGTTCAAAAGTCAAAACGATATAAAAAGGTACACAGTGAAAAGTCTTACATCCACCTTCTCCCTCTCAGCCACCCACTTTAATAGTTTTATTAATATTGTTAATAAACTAAATTTTGGAATGATTTTAAAGAAGCAATGCAGAGATAGCACAGTGAGTTCCCATGTACCCTTCACTCAACTTGACCGTGGTACTTTAGTCAAAAATAAGACATCAACATCGGTACAATGCCATCAACTAAAGGACGGGGCTACACCAGTCTCACCACGAGTGTTTATTTTCCCTTCCAGGATCCAATCCAGGATACCACGTTGCATTGAGTGCATCTTTAGTTTTAACTACACCAAAGAAGCATGCTGGTTTCTGTAGTGTGCTGAAATGTGTAAAGAGCGTTCTTCGTAGAGACGTTCAACTTTTCCTTAGTATGCCCCACTTCCTTGGCATTTGCTCACTAGCCAATATGTGTTACTCAATTTTATTTTACATAAAGCTAGTGCAGTGTGCTGTAAAATATTCAACTCGGGATCAGGAACTCCTGGTTATCACGCTGGCTGCCACCACCTGCTGGGGAGCCTCAAGTCCTGTTAACAGTTTGAACTTTGTGCTTCTCCATTTTCTCATGCACAGTGAAGGTGATTCACCCTTGATATTCTTTCAGGTCTTCCCAGCATGACATTTCTACAATTTCAGGGATTTTGAGTTTGCAGTGATCTTTTTTTTCCTTAGCACATGGCTGCCATCTTTTGGACTAACCTGTTTTTCTTTCCTTGAAAGCAAATCATATATGGGAAAGGGAAATGGGACCTTTGTCATTGTCTTCTGTACCCAACCTGAAGTATACAGCACAGCTCTGGAGTCATGGTGTCCCATCCAGGACAGGAAAATGGACATGACTAAGGAGTCCTAGAGTGGCCCGAGTATGAAGGGACGGGCAATAATGGAAAGGGACAGGTAGCACCACGGAGGTCTGGCGGAACATGGTGGATACTGAGGTTGGGGTTTGGGGTTCAGGGTCACATACTAGGTTTTGGAAGCTTTCAGTAGGTCAGGGAATGAAAAACAACTCAGCTGGGAAGGATCAACCAGGGACCTAATTCCTTTCACGTATAGAAAATGATAATCCTGGGGGCAAATGATAAGGGCCAAGTTACAATCAGGACATGGAGTCTGAGTTGGCCAGCAGCTGGCCTGCTCCTGTTCTCTGTCACCTGTACTCCAAGACCAGGAAGGTGGAGCATGGCAGTGTGGAGAGAGGGTATGTGCCGGGACTGGGCAGAGCCGCTGGGAGCTGAGGAAGGAGACGGTGTGAGGACCAGCCCCTGGCCCCACAGCGGGGCACTGCAGACTTCTGTACACAGAGGGGTGGTGGCAGACAGGACCATTGCTACTCAGACATGTGAGTCCTGGGAGTGCCACTGATTTACGCTTTATCCATAAGCCTTGGGGTCATCCTTCTGTTCCCGATGACAGTACTGTAAGTGTATTTCCTCTTCCTTATGATTTCCTTAACGCTTTCTTTTCTCTAGGTGACTTTATTGTAAGAATACAGTATGTCATACATATACAGAATATGTGTTAATCGGCTGTGTTATCAGTTGGGCTTCTGGTCAACAGTAGGCTGTTAGTAGTTAAGTTTTTGGGGAGTCAATTTATAGACAGATTTTTGACTGAGCGGAGTGTTGGGGTCCTTAACCTCTGCATTGTTTAAGGGTCAACTATGCTCTTTTTTGCCTTCCTAGCTTGAAATTGTTTATGTTTCAAGTCTTAGCTAAACACTACTTGCCATGTGAAGGTTTTTTTTTTTTACTCCCCAAGCGATTTCAAGGATATCTGTGCTGCCATTTGAAATTCGAACATGCTTCCTTTATCACAATATATTCTTGCTGCTTCCCTGCCCCCCATTTCTGTTTCCCCTCTAGGCTCTTGGAGGAGAGAGACCTGCATCATAAACTTTTAAGACCTAGCTCCTAGTACACTGCCTGGCTCACAATGCTAAACAAGCATCTGGTGAATAAATGAATTCAAGGCTCTCATGCCATATTTAGATTCCCCTGGTCATGGCCTCTTTTTCTTTCTGTATGATCCTCTTAGGCCAATAAAAGCATGTCCAACAAGGTTGCTTTCATTGATCTTGCTAATGCAGCCTTTAATCCACTTCTCTCCAAATTGTAGGGTGTCAACGTGAACCTCGTGACAATTAACCGGGTCTCTTCTCTCCATGAAGCATGCCTTGGAGGTCATGTAGCCTGTGCTAAAGCCTTACTGGAAAGTGGTGCACAGGTGAGTACTGCTCCCGCCTGGCGGGTCTGTCTGCCCAAGTGCAGCTACTGCCGTCCAAAGAGACATGACCTTCCAGACTGCTTACCCACTGTGGGTATGCAGGTCTGGCCCCATCCTTATCCGCATTTCCGAATGGTCAAGAAGATATTTGTACAATCTACCAAGTGATCCCCTTGACTTTATCTTATTTTTAAATTCTCCTTTTTTTTTTTTCAAGGAGTGACTGTGATGCTCTGCGTAATCAGAAGAGAATGATAAAATTAAAACTTTTGAAAATCTCAGGGACATTTAGTTGCTAGACACTGTTTTGTTGATAATTCCATTTTTCAACTCAGTCCTTGCATTCTTTATTTCATGAGCTGAACTTAATGTTAACTTTCATGTTAAGTGCTTAACGCAGATTTTCTTTGGATTTTATAGGGAGGTTGGGTTTCTACATGGAGAACTGTACAGCAAAGCCTTCTGTGGGCTACGTGATTTTCCTGATGCCATAGTGGTTGTGTATTTTCAGTATGTAGTGTTTCTTAGTGTTTCTAAGTGACCCTTAGTCAAGTCACAGGTAATGGTTAGGGCAAGGTTGGGGAAGGGCCATTTCCTTTCAAGCTAGATGACTGGAGTCACAAGTGGGCTGTGGGTGGGAAATACCAGACAACACTGGGTCACAGAGGAGTGTGTTCTCTGGGTGGTTCTGTGGGAAGCAAAGAGAAGAGGCAGACATGGTCCCTTGTCTTTGGCAAACTACTGAGGAAACAGTCAATAAATATTATATTATTTAGGGGGGGAAATCGAGACAACTGTAACTTGAACAACCTTAAAAACAAAAAAGACACATGGACAGAGCCAAAGTGGGGGTAGGATCAAGGGTGGGAGGTAGGGATGGGTGTGGCAGGGGGGAATGATGGGGAGGAAATGGAGACAACTGTACTTGAACAACAATAAAAAATTAAAAAATTAAAAAAACAAACATTTAAACCAGAATGATAGATGAAACCAGAGAAAGTTGGTCAATCAGTAGAAAATTCCTCACAATCGACAGTCCCGTGAGTACCTCAGACTCTGTGCATCCAAAACTGTGCTTATCATGTTCTTCCCTCTGGAACCAGTCTGTCCTCTTGGATTCCCAGCCTCAGTGGCCAGTTGAGACATATTCCTGGCTTCCCAAGCCCCAAACCTGGGATCATCCTATTTCTTCTATCTCCTCATCTGACTAATCACAACATCTTGCTAATTTTACTCCCTAAATGTGTCTCAAGTCTATGTTCTCCTTTGTCCTGTTCCTGTACTCATGTAAAGCATTTATTGTATCAAAATGACCTAATGATCTCTTTGTGTGTTTGTCTTCCCTGGAAGAATTCAACCTATTCAACGAGAGGCAATTGTCCTGACTTTTGCTTCTAAAACATTGGCACCTATCAGATGCTCAGTATATGTTTGTTGATCTGAACTCAGAGAGAAGCTTTTAGGCAATCAAGTTAGAAGACTTCCTGGACTAAGGAAGAGGATAATACTTAGTAAAAACAAATCAAATAAGTTGCACCAAATATCTATTAGGAAAAATGTAAATAGGTTAGAAATCCCCAGTGTGTACATTTACACAGTTTTCCCTGTCCTTGTCTGTCTCCGCCATCTTAGCATCTCATGTTTAACATTCCAATTGAATGGGGCTGTCCTTGTTTCCGAAACGAGGAATTCAGGATCCTGATTATTACAAGCATGTATTCTTACTTGCTGAAGCAATATGATTTGACATCAAGCCATCATTGACCTGCATTTCAATCCTATCAGAGTGTCCCTACCAGAATGCCTTGTTCCCCTGCTGTTCTTTCCAATCTGTTGCTAATAGTCGTTCAAAGATGCCTCCAACATCCCTAGAAGGCACGGAGGAGGTTTGTGGACACCATGGTGACGGCTATTTTCTTTGTGCCTTTGGCTTGGTCATGATCCCTTCGGGAGTCACTGCTGACATATGTAACTTATGGGTTATAGTAGTACAGAAAGAAAGTTTGTGGCAAGAAAGACAAAATATGGGGCATTGGTGAAAAGATTTTTTGCAAGCCCAGATTTTGGAACCTTAAACGAGTTGATTTCTGTAAGTATTTTTGTTTCTGCCACGTTTGTTCATGATTGAGAGGGGGCGTCAGCGCCATATTAATGGGAAATGGAAATAATTGTTGTTGCAAATGTTTACTGAATGTTTGCTGGGCACCAGGCGGCGTTCCAAGTATTTAACATATAGTAACTCAAGCTTCCCAGTAACCTCAGAAGGTACATTCTTTTATGATCTTCATTTTATAGACAAAGAAACCTAGGCACAGAAGATCTGTGAGTATCCCAATCAAGATCTCTGAACAAATGAAAAAGAGAGAGCTGGGATTTGAACCCAGGTCTGATTCCATGGGCTATATTCTTAGCCACCATACAGAACTGTTCCTCAATGGTTAGGAAGCTCCTAAGAAACTCTGGAATACCATCAAATACATTTTAAAAGCTTTATCCCATTTTGCTCCATTTGGGACATCATTTATAGAGGTGAGAGTGGATAGGCAGTAACTTTTCTGGACCCCAGCCCCTCCACATGGGTGGATGGAGGGAGGGTGCTACAGGCAGGAAGAGGGATGTTGGAGAGCTACCAGGACTCTCCGGCATTTGCCTGTCCCCGCTTTCTTAAGCACTGGGTATATCTGGGGCAGAGGTGACTGCAGTGGCGCTGTGCCTCTCCTTGGTGGAGGGCACTATTTCCTCACCAGGGCAGAAGCTTGAACTTGGCACTTCAGCCAAGACACAGGACAGATAGGTGTGGAATTGCCCATAGCTGCTCAAGAGAAGCAAGGCTTTTTGTAGGACACTTGAGTTTGTGCGTTAGGTTGCCATCAAATGTTCCAATTCTCTTAAATAAAGGATTTTGGAGAGCTAAAAAATAACATAACCTAATACTATAATGTTACGGAGTTCCCTCACGCATTCACCTGCATGGGACCCCTGTTCTGCAGGCAGGTATACAGGAATACAACTGGGAGATGGTGATAAAGAAATAGCAAATCCTCTGGGTCTCTCTTTGCCGGTCTTTAGGTGAATGGAGCGACGGTTCACGGAGCTACACCTCTCTTCAGTGCCTGCTGCAGCGGCAGCGCTGCGTGTGTTAATGTGCTGCTGGCATTCGGAGCCAAGGCCCAGCCCGAGGTGCCCCTGGCTTCTCCTCTCCATGAGGCAGTCAAGAGAGGTAAGTGAGCCAGCAAAACACTGGTGGCCTCACTCCGGTCTGCATGCATCATTGATAGAGTGTTCACCATGCAAGGATTCCCCAGATCGTAACCAGCAGACAATGTACCACTTAGAAATCCCACAGCAGTCATTTATCACTGGAGCATGAAACAGCTTTTCTTATTACCTGGTAATAGCTTTCTGCCTGAGATGTCCCATTTCCTGAGGACAGTCACCTGACAGTCCTTTCCCTGAGGCCCTTGGCTGGTGTTTTGGTGGCAGCCGGTCCAGTCAAGACTGCAGGGCTGACTACTGTGAGCTGTACTGTGGTTATGTCTCTGTCCTTACTAGAAAAGGGTAGCCCATCCCGCAAGCCCATAGAACACCCACCACTAACATAAAATGAATTTGAAAGTATAAAAGCCAAGGCTGATGGTCTCTCTAATGGAAGATTAAATGGAACAGTTCACAATAGGCAATATACTCTAGATGAGCTAACGACTTTAAAGTCATTAGTTACTGAAAAAAAAAAACGTAGCAAAAGCATGGCATTGGAAACCTTGAAGTTGACTCTCGACTCCTATGTCCTTGTTACTTTTTAAATGAGAGAAAAGAGTAAAATTAAGGAACTCAAAAATTGTATGCCTAGACTAAACATGAACAAGAAGATGCCGTGGAAAGGCCAAGGTCATTTGTCAAAGGTCACACTCAAAGAGCAGCATGTTTGTGTTACCCAGTGGTGGACTTATTCTCTTAAATTAAGATTAGAAAGACAATGGAGAAGCTGGTATAATTGGGAATGAAAGGCTTTCTCTCAAAAGGCAGTAGTGAAATACCTGCCCCAGGTTATTAAACACATCACTTGGTAAATTTTTTGGAGTGGATTACTTTAAATGATACAAATGACCCAAATCTCAATGTATCTATAGTTTTGATGCCCTATACACTTTTCATAAACATTTATTGATAAATAGTTGATGTTGGCCATTTCCCAAACTTCAAATAAGTTCTTTAAGTTTTAGGGAAATAGTCTACTT